>VMDO01019616.1:0-39277 GCA_007922755.1 Pedetes capensis
TGACAAAATTGAGACTAAAGAACAGTAAAAAGAATTTATGAAACAGAGCTGGTTCTTTGAAAAGATAAACAAGATTGACAAACCCTTAGCAAAACTAATGAAAGGAAAGAGAGAGAAGATTCAAAGAAAATATCAAGAAAATTAGAGACGAGAAAGGAAATATTACAATAGAGAATTATTAAGAAATACTTTAAAAATTATATTCCAAAATACTGGAAAACTTATACAAGATGGATAAATTTCTAGTCACGCATGACCTGCCAAAAGTAAGTCAAGAGGATATAAACAACTTAAACAGACCTATAATGAGCAGTGAGATTGAAGCAATAGTAAGGAGTCCTCCAACAAAGAAAAGCCGAGGACCACATAGATTCACTCCTGAATTCTACAAAACTTTTAAAGAAGAATGAACACCAATGCTCCTCAAATTATTCCATAAGATACAAATACACTACCACACTCATTCTGTGAGGCCAGTATTATCCTGATAGAAAAACCAGAGAAGGATACATCAAAAAAGGAAAAGTACAGACCAATATCCCTAATGAATTTAGATGCAGAAATCCTTAATAAAATACTGCTAAGTAGACTTCATATTAAAAAGATCATACATTATGATCAAGTTAGCTTTATCCCAGGGATGCAAGGCTGATTTAAAATAGGCGAGGCCATACATGTAATGCAATATATCAATAGACTCAGAAACAGAAACCACATAATCTTATCAATAGGTACTGAAAAGGCCTGTGACAAAGTCCAACATCCTTTTCTGATAAAAATCTTGAAGAAACTAGGAACTGAAGGAACATACCAAAATATAATACAGGTATTATATGAAAAACCCATCACCAACATCATAGTAAATGGGGAGAAACAAAACATTTCTCCTAAAATCAGGAACAAAACAAGGATGTTCACTGGTATTCACTGCTATTCAATGTTGCAACTGAACTATTGCCAGAGCAATCAGACAAGAGGAAGAAATAAAAGGGATTTAAATAGGAAAAGAAGATGTCAAACTATCCCTCTTTACAGATGACATGATTCTACAATTAAAAGACCCAAAAGACTCAACCAGAAAACTCTTAGAGCCGATAAACACTTTTGACAAAGTAGCATGATACAAATTAACATACAAAAATCAGTAGGTTTTCTTTATACTAACAATAACCAGATGGAGAAAAAAACCCAGGAAAACAATTCCATTCACAATAGCTTCAAAACAATTAAAATATCTGGGAATAAAACAAACCAAGGCGGCTAAAGACCTCTACAACAAAACCTTTAAAACACTAGAGAAAGACATTGAAGAAGACACCAGACAGTGGAAAGATCTCTGGTGCTCATTAATTAGAAGGACTAATATTTTGAAAATGGCACTATTACTGAAAGCAATATGCAGATTTACTGTAATACCCATCGAAATCCAAGTGATATTCTTCACAGAAGTAGAGAAAATAATCCAACAATTTGTTTGGAAGCACAAAAAGTCCTTAAATGCTAAAGTGATCTTGAGCAGAAAGAACAGTGCAGGGAGCATCATAGTTTCTTATTTCAAATTATACTACAAAACTTTAGTAACAAAAATTGCATGGTACTAGCACAAAAACAGACACATAGATCAATGAAACAGAATGGAGGAT
Source organism: Pedetes capensis (assembly GCA_007922755.1). Classification (NCBI taxonomy): domain Eukaryota; kingdom Metazoa; phylum Chordata; class Mammalia; order Rodentia; family Pedetidae; genus Pedetes; species Pedetes capensis. The sequence goes on from VMDO01019616.1 coordinate 1,644, forward strand.
TCAGAAGTAAACCTATTCATATATGGTCACCTGATATTTTACAAAGGTACCAAACATATAAATGGGAGCAAAGACACCCTTCTCAACAAATGATTCTGGGAAACTGGATATCCTTATGAGAAGACTGAAATTAGATCTCTTTCTCTTACCTTGTACAAAAAATCAGTTCAGAATGGATCAAAGACCTTAATGTAAAACATGAAACTGAAACTGCTAGAGGAAAACATAGGGGAAACACTTCAAGACATACGCATAGACAAGGATTTCCTGAATAGGTCCCCAAAATCACAGGAAACAATATCAAGAATTAACAAATGGAATTGCATGAAATTAAAAATTTTTGCATAGGAAAGGATACAATTATCAGAGTTAAGAGACAATTTACAGAATGAGAGAAAATCTTTGCCAGCTATACATTAGACAGGGGATTAATATCTAGAATATATAAAGAGCTCAAAAAATTAGACAATGAAAAAGCAAAGTATCCAATCAAACAATGGGCAAAAGAAATGCACTGAGACTTCCCAAAAGAAGAAATACAAATGTCTAACAATTATATGAAGAAATGTTCAACATCCTTAGTCATCATGAAAATTCAAATCAAAACTACAATGAGATACCATCTCACACCAGTCAGAATGGCCACCATCAACAGAAGAAACATCAATAAATGCTGGTGAGGATAGGGAGGAACCTTTATACACTGCTGGTGGGAATGCAGGTTGGTGCAACCACTATGGAAATCAGAATGGGGATACCTCAAAAAAGTAAAAAGAGAACTGCCATATGACCTGGCTATCCCATTCCTGGGTATATATCTCAAGAAATATGAGTAAATATACCACAGAGATACCTGCTCATCCATGTTTATTGTGATGCTATTCACAATAGTGAAGATATGGAATCAATCCAGGTGTCCATCAGCAGATGAGTAGATAAGGAAATTGTGGTATATATACACCATAGAACTTTATTCAGCCACAAAGACAGACAAAATTATGGCATTTACTGGAAAATGGAAGGAAATAGAGATCTTAATTTTAAGTGAATTAAGCCAGAACCAGAAAAATAAACATCACACATTTTCTTTCACATATGGATGTTAGACTTCAATATATGTTAATTATTTAAACATATACATCACGAAAGTATACGAGACCTAACTAGGGAAAGATAATGGACTAAAAAAAGGGGGAGGAGGCAAGAAGAAAGGGTAAGGGGGGAATAATTGTATATGTTTGCCAATATGGCAAAATCAGGATGTACATACATAGATAGATATACTCACAAAAAAGACATGCAAGTGGAAAGGAGACCATTTTTGGGAAGGAGGGTAAAAGGGGGAGGGTCATGAGAGGGTAAGGGGGAAGTTAACGTGAGCATGTACAATGAAATGCATGTATGAAAACATCATAATGAGACCCATTAAGTTGTACATTGAAAATTCCTAATAAAAATAAAATTAAATAAAAATGTCCATTAGGGTTGTGGCCTTCCATTGAACCTCTTTAATCTCTATTCTGAGCAAATAATTTCAGAAGCTGGACTTTATGAAGAAGAATGTGGCATCAGGATTAACAACCTGCCTAATGCAGATGGCACAACTTTCCTTGCTGAAAGTGAAGAGGATTTGAAGCATTTACTGATGAAGACGAGAAAAACACAGCCTTCAGTATGGACTGCACCTCTACATCATCAAAATAAAAATCGTTATATCACGGTCAGTAAGCACTTCATAATAAATGGAGAAAAGATTGAGGTTGGTCAAGATTTTGTTTGCTTGTTTCTACAATCAACACCCACAGAAGTAGCAGTGAAGAAATCAAAAGACTAATTGTATTGGGAAGAGATGTTGCAAATCACCTGTTTAAAGCATTGAAAAGTAAAGACAAAGGTGCACCTTACTCATGCCATGCTATTTTCAGTTGCATCATATACTTATGGAAGATAGACACTGAAAAAGGGAGAAAGGAGAAGAATTGACGCTTTTGAATTATGGTGTTGGAGTCAAATATTGAATATACCATGGACTTCCAAAAGAACCAACAATCCATCCTTGAAGAAGAGCAACGAGAGTGATCCTTGGAAGCAAGTCTGGCCAGACTGTATCTTGGACATGTCAGGAGAGACCAATCCTGGAGAAGGACATGATGTTTGGGAGAATGGTGAGGCAATGAAAAAAAAGGAAGACACTCAACTAGATGTAGTGACACAGTGTCTGCAACAAGGGGCTTAAACATGAAACAGATCATGTGCATGCCATCGTGCTGGGAAGTGTTTCGTTCTCTTATACATAGATCACTATGACCTACATCAACTGCACCTAACAACAAGAACAAGGAGGGAGATAGCGTCTCTCTAAGCCTAAAAAAAATTTATGGGAAGAGCACAAGTCCTCTTGTGCCAGTCATATGCAAACTCAGCAGAAGCAAGTGTTGCTGATTTGTGGAAGAGACAGAGAAAGGGCAGGGGTGTAGGGGAAGTTAGACGGCCATCCCTTCATGCCTCTAGTGTTATCAGAAAGTTAGCATTGTTTATTTTGTGGGGACCTCACATGGTTGAGACCCTGGTATGTCATTTTGACTCTGTTTCCTTGTGACCTCCATCCATCCATCAGAGCCCCACCCCATGAGCAGCTTATAGAAAAAGTCTCCCTACCTCTGTCCTGGTAAAGACCTCAAAGGTCTGAGGACAACAACACAGTTAGCTCTATCTTCCCTGGTATTTCTGCCTAATAGACTAGTTACAGACTCCCTGTGACAAGGTTTCCAGTTGTTTATGCATCTGGAACCTACAATGAAATGTGCTTGTGTTGATTCTAAAGGCAGGTCACCGTATTACCCCACATGAACACGTTGGTCAACTTAATAATTAATATATTTCCAGTACTGAATATAATACTCCAGCACCTTATTTCTTATTCATATTCATAGTCACTTTCTCTATTTTTTCTGTTTTCTCCATTTTTCTATATTTTTCTCTATGAGTTATTTGATGATTTATATCCGGTTTACACCCCACCCAGTCACCCCACTCTAAATAAAGTTTTCTCCTTAGGACATTCAGTCACATATAATTAGTTAAAACTCAAGGGCACTTCTGAGTTCTTATTTACTTTATGACCTAAATAGACTTTAACATATTTATCCTGCCCATTTTTCTTAAATATTCCTAGAATATTCAGCACAGAGAAGAGCTTATATAAAGGTCTTAAGAAGAGAACACACTGGCAAGTCCCCTAGAGAATAAGTGAAACAGGCAAAAAAGCACTCTCTTCCTCTTCAGTGAGTGCAGAGACAGACATCACGTAGAGGAAATGTTGTTGTTGTTAGGTACCCTCGAGTCGGTATCCAACTCATAGCAACCCTATCTACAACAGGCGAAACATTATTATCAGTACTTCTCTGCTATTCATAGGGTTTTCAATGGTGGATTGATTTTTGGGAGTGGGTTGCTGGGTCCGTCTCTGAAGCCTCCAGCACCTGGTGTTCCCAGGTGGTCCCCCATCCAAGTACTAAGCAGGCCTGACCCTGCTTAGCTTCTGAGATCGGACAGGATTGGATGCCACAGGGCTACGGCTAGAGGAAATGTGGGGAAGAGAAATAGGAGAGAAGTAAGTGGTGGGAAGGAGACAGGTCATGTACTGCCTTGTTAAAAGAATAATAATTCTGGATTTTATCCTAAATACAATAAGAAACCAATGAAAACTTATAAGCAGGGGAAAAATTTAATTTAAAAATATCTTTCTGGATCATAAAGAAAGAGTATGGCACATAAGAGAAAGAGTGGAATTGGGTGATTGATGACCATGAAGGACAATTAGAACAACCCAGGCAGCAGGTGATCTTTTCTGGGCTGAGATGACAGTGAGAAGGTGTACGAGGACAAGGGACACAGAGACAAAAGAGCTTGCCATTGTAGGGGAAGTGGAAGGAGAGGGAAATGGAAAAATGAGGTTGATTGTAAAGTATTGATCTTAAGTAAGTGGGTAATGGCAGTGACATTACCTGAATTGGAGAATATACCAGAGGGAAAAGTTAGGAGCAGGGATGGGAAAGGTAGCCAACAATTTGTTTTGGAAATCTAAATTCGAGTTGCCCATAGAAGTGGAGAAGTCAAGCAGAAGTTGGATATGAGTTTGGAGTTATGGGTAGAGACAAAGTGCGGAGGTGTATATGTGGGAGTCCTTTGTGTGTAGATCACAATTCAGCCATGGGCCTTAGGATGGGAGTATAGCTAAGGAGGACAGAGAGTCTCCTCTGTAGCCCTTGAAGTGTCTAAATCTAGAGGTTGAGCTAAGGAGTTTCTACACAGAAGGAAAGAGAAGAACTTAATACAGTAGAATTATGTTCAGTAGGCAAAACAAAACTGAAACCAAGACCTATAACCATGGGAAACAATGAGAAACCAACTGGGCTGAAAGTTGCTGCAAGTTCAAGAATGATACCATGAAGACAGGAGTGTTACTTACATTTCATTTCCATATTATTCTGAAGAGTGATGGTGTCTAAACTCTAAATGAAATAAGGTCAAGACAGTAAGAGAGGCATAAAGTGGAGAAAGTGACTATCAAGAATTTCTGAGAAGCTGGGCACAGTAACACACACTTTTAATCTCAGGGACTTGGGAGGCTGAGGCAGGAGGATAGTTATTTCAATGTCAGGGGCAGCCTGTGCAACTTAGCAAGACCTTGTCTCAAAATAAAACATAAAAACCAGGTGGGGGTGCAGACCAGTGGTAGAGCACTTGCCTAACATGCACAGGATCCTTAATTCAACCCTCTAGTACTGAAAACAAACAAACAAACAAAGAAATAAACAAATAACTGGGAAGATCTAAGCTATAGAAGGGAGACCAGAGGGCAAGAGCAGGAGTTAAAATGATTAGAGGGTCGAGGAAATGCTTGTTTGCTAATGGGCTTTTCAAGACATAAGGCACTAGAGCCCATGTGTACATTGACAGAAGTGAAGCAAAAGACAGGGAGACTTTGCTGGTGCAGAGAAAGAGGGCATGACTAACACAGAGAAATCTGTGACAAGTTGAGTGCAGTCAGGATCTGCTGTCTGAGAGGAACAGACAGGCAAAGATAAGGAGTAAGTCTCATCCAAGAGTCCAGGCAGAGAGCGAGGTCATAGGTGAGTGTTATTCTTGAAGAGAAGATGAATTCATAGCCATTTCCACTTTTTTCCAGTGAAGTTAGAGGCCTGGTCATCACTGAAGAGAGGATGGTGGGGGTGACAACAGTGTGGGCAGAGTTGAGAAGATGTAAAGTAGCATCTTAGAGACAGGGAAGGTGCATATGACAGAGAAGCACACAAGAATTTGTGAGTGGTATGGATGGCCATCATAGATTTGTGTCTATGGACTCAAAAAAAACCAGCGACATAACCGCCACTGTCTCCCTGCAGTGAACCCCTGCTCATCCTTCAGGTCTCACCCTAAATACTATTTCTTCTGTCCAAGTGCACACTTCCACAGTAGCTTACCCTTCTTCCTGTCATTCTGATCTCTGCCTCATGCTTGCTGTCAGCCCTGGCATATGAACTTTGTAAGAGAAGTGACTCTATTTTCTTTTCTTCTTTTTTCCTCTTGTCTAGAATGAATTTTCTACCTACATGTCACTCAATTTCTTTCTGCCACCAGACTGACCTGAGAAGCTGAGTGGTGTAGATGCACTTTAGAGTAAAAGAGCACAAGTTTAAAAGATCAAGTACAGTTAGAATACCCAAGGTGATCCTAACTTATTTTATGGTTTTCAGCATATATTTAATTTCTCCAATCTCAGTTTCCTCATCTGAATAAAATTACCATAATACTAATACTTTGTTGTGATGATCAAGATTTGTTATATGTGGAACAAAGCAGAATAATAGCTCAGACCAAGTGACTTATATAACTGAAGTCCATCCACTTGCCCTCTGGACTAAGGAAATACAAATTAATTAACATATCCTAAGACTGCATTCACCAATTGTTTAGAGAGTTTATTAAGAGTATTAGTTCATGGTTCCAGATGTTCAATTTAAGCTCCTTGATTTTTTTCACATAATTGCTATCAATTGTTATCTTATTTTTGACTTTGAAACAACATTGGAACATCTGTATTAAACATTCTCTATTAAATGCATTTTGTAGACTTATTTGAATTCGTCCCTGAGATTTGAAAATGAAAAATTTAACTAACATCAACCCGCAGAGCCAGGACAGAAACACAACAATAGCCAGTGGGTCACCTGCACAAGTGATATAAGCTTCATCTCTTGGAGGACAAGATCTGGGTTTCCAAGGGTCAGAAGGACACTGCCACAGGGAGATATCAGTTTTCCAACACGGATACCATCCACCCATCGGGGTCTAGAACCTTCCCTGAGAGCCACAGAAGAGCTGAGTGTCCCACTGTCCCCATAGCCAAGCTGTCTGCAGATCACAGACAAGGTCACGGCTCCCATGGGGCTGCGGCAGACGCTGCCCCAGGTCTGGTTGTAGGAAAGCTCCAGCCACCCAGCACACTCCTGGTCCTCGCTCACCAGCCTGAGGGCCAGTAACTCTGAGAATGAAGGAGAAAACAGGGCACAGTGGGCTGTTTTCATTTTATCCCTAAGAGGTAAATGCTCCTCATTGACTGTGCTGAGAAAGCACACTCTAAGTGGAAAGACGGAAATTTCTACTCCTTTCCCAGTGCTGCTAGCCGGTGCGGGTCCTTCTGTTTCTACCACATGGATGTCGTGGAGACTGAACCCAGGAGAACAGGGACGTGGGTGCTCTGCAGGGAAGAAAAGCCAAACCTGCTTTGTGACTGACTGTGACAGACCCTAATAAAAGGAGAGTGGACAGTGGGTGGCACTCAAATCAGTGGAGTCCAAATATGTCCCCTTGCTTGTCCCTGTAGCTTGTAACTGTGGTGCTTCACATGGCGAAGTGGCTTTGTTGGCAGGACCGAGATAAGGACCTGTTCATGGGAGATTGTCCTGGACTAACCAGGATAGCCCATCTAATTCCTTCCTTAGACTCTTGTCTAGAAGGAAGCCTTTCCAGCCCTGGTCAGAGGGTGATGTGGCCATGGAGGAGTGAGAGAGCTGCAATATGAATGGGTTTAGAGAAGAAGAAAGGAGACAGGAACCAAGGAATAAAGGAAGCTTTTAGAAGCTGGGAAGTCAGGGAAATTAATCTCCCCAGAGTCTGAGAGGAACATAGCCCTACTGACACCTCATTTTTAACCCAGACAGCTCCAGATTAGACTTCTAACATACAAAGCATAAGATAATAATCTGTGTCATAGGTGTCATTTTAGCTCTCGACTCTGAGGTAATTTGGATCAGCAGCGATCAGAAACTCATACAGTGAGTCTCGGTTTTGGCACCTTCAGGTAGCTGCAGTGAATCCTGCTTTTAGTGGAAACTACAGGACATGGCTGTCAGAACACAGTGCTGAGAAGGAAGGACCCAAGCATTGCGCTGCAGGACATGGGAGCGTCTCTCCTCTTTGTCCTCTAGAAGGCCAGGCCCTGGGCAGGAACCTCTTTCCCTTAGGGCCTTCCAACCACTGACCCCCCCACTCAGGGCTCAGCCACGTCCTGGAGACCCTCCTGCCCTGGCCTGGGGACAGATGCATGGCTCACCTGAGCAGATGACCCCGGTGTCCTCCTTGTGCCTGCAGTCGTGCTGCCCCCAGCCCCGGGAAGGGCAGCGCCACACGTGCGACTCCTTGCCTGTGCAGCCCACGTCGTCCAGCGAGATGGGTTTGGATCCCGCCCCAAAGTGCGCAGAGCCCAGGGTGCTGAGCGCCAGGCCACAGCCCAGCTGTGTGCACACCACGTGGGCATGGCTCAGGTCCCAGTCATCATCACAGATGGTGCCCCAGGCGCCCTGCTGCAGGACCTCCACGCGCCCGGCGCAGCGGCCGCCCCCGTCCACCAGGCGGAGCTGTCTGCTGTCTGCAGAGAGAGGTCAGGTTTTTACACAGGCTTTTACACAGGGACCCAGGGGGCTCCTGACCTTTGACGCCTCACCTGAATAGTTGGCAGCTTGTCCCTCTGAGGCTGCAGAGCCTGCTGGGTCTGATTCAGAGTTGTTGCCATGGGGCCTCAGGTGGGTCTGGTTCCCTGCAGGAAGGGATGAAGAACAGGAGAGTAAGTTAAACAAGTGAGCTGTGCATGGTACCTGAAGTGGTAGCTGCAGCACAGGAGCCAGGCTTTCCTGTCTTCAGAGCTGGTATCTATCTGGAGATTTCTGCTTCAGATCCTGTCAGATTTTCGTTTTAAGAAACCGGAAATAACAAGAAAGTAGGAATGTACGAGTATGTTTGCAAGCATGGTAGAACTCCAAGATCAAGACCTTGAAACCAATGAGGTAAAAGTTAAACAACAGGATAGGCCATTTTCCTCTTGAGGTGATGGCCTAGTTAAGGTAACAGCAGAGACTGAAAAGCTCAGATTTTGACAGAGTTACAGGGCTGTGGGATCCCAAGGGCAAACTCAAGGTGGATCAAGAAAGAGGGGCCCTGCTCAACTCCTGGGAACTTAAAACACCCGAGGAGGAGTGACCCAAGAGTAGAGTATTCCTCATAGGGATGGATGTTAAATTTCTGATGACTTCAATACAATATGGTGATTTACCCCAAATAAAGTATCTAGAAGAAACAAAATTGAATCCTTTCATAAGAATTTCTGTGATTTTTCCAAATACAGGGTCTTTCTATTATAATAAATATACACAAAAGTGGTTTGACAAAAAATCAGGGAATGAAAGAAGTCATAAGAAAGATTTTTACATATTATCAAACTACTGGAGGTATCTTACATGGTATGTAAATAACCATGATTAAAATGGTTAAAGAATTAAGATACATGATGTGCATCTTGGCAAGGAATTGAAAATAAGAAGTTAATCATTTCCAAGAGATGTAAAAGCTAGTATCTGAAATTAAGGAATCAGAAGTTGATTTTAATATCTCAATAGATCTGTACTAGATAGAAATAGCTAAGTGGAAGAACAGAGGAAAATAGAGTAAAGCACAAAAAAGTGAAAGGATGGAAAATATGAAAGGGAACATAGGGTACATCATGGTTTGACCCTTAAATATCCCACAAAGGCTACATATTTGAACATTTGGTGCCCAGCTGCTGGTTCTGTCTTGTGAGGTTGTGGAAATTTGGGAGGCAAGTTCTAGCTTTGTGGAAGCTGGTCAGTGAGCATGGCCTTTAGAGGTCTTACCCAGACTTGCAATTCTGGTAAGTCCCCTGATCCTAATCAGATATGATATGAGATCCCTTGCTGCCTGCCCCATGACCTGCACTGCCACTATGCCTCCCTGCATGGTGAAACTCAAGGTGGATCAAGGTCATCCTCTAAATGTGAAATCCCAACAAATCATTCCTCCTAGAAATTTGCTTCTGTCAGTTTCTTTGTCACTGTGAGGCTAAAGGTTACACAAAAGACATTGTGAGAAGACCTATCACCCCTATAAGTCTTCGGTACATAGGGGCAGATCTGACAGTAATGATGGTAGATATTAGAAAATACACAATGAAGGAAAGATATTCAATCCATCTGTAGTTTTAAAATATGCCCATAAAATCTGTGATATGGCATCCATTGAGAGGTGGGTTCTATTCTTCCTTCCTTGAATCTGGGCTGACCTTGGTGCCCTGCTTATAAGCCACATAGCAGGGTGAAATCAATGTTGCTTGACTTAAGAGGCTGGCTTAAAACAGTCTTGCTTCATCGTCTCCTGGATATTTTTTGGATGTTTGCTTTACATGAAGTCTACTTTTTTTTTTTAAAGTACCTTGAGGTAGAGTGCAGTGGCAGGTGGTTTGGTCAGCATCTCAGCTCAATTTCTAGTTGCAAGCTATGTGGTTGATGTCTTGGACCTCCAGCTTGGTCAAGGCTTCAAATGACCTCACCTCCGGATGACAGCTAAATGCAACCTCATGAGAGACCCTCATGGATATCAACTAAGATGAACCCTTCCAAAAATCCTGAGCCATGAAATCATAAGCAAAATGAAAGATATATTTTTCTATTATATTTTTTGAGAAAATTTATTATGCAGCAATAGTAATAAGGACACTTATACTTACCAGGACAGAAACAGTGCTATACTCCCATGTTTGTTGCACTGTTATTCATCATAGCTACAATATGTGGTCAATCTAGGTACCCATTCACAGGTGGATGGATAAAGAAGAAATGGTATGTATACACAACAGGATATTATTCAACAGTAAAGAAGAATATCTTTCCACCTGCCACAAATGAATTGAACTGGGGGGTATTATATTAATTGAAATGAGCCCATTACAGAAAGACAAGTACCACATAGTATCTCTTCCATATGAAGAAGCTCACAAAATCAACATAAATGTAGAATGGTGCTTAGTACAGGCTGTATGTAGAGCTAAAAGTACTTGCTTCACTGAATATGGTATTAATAATTCATGTTTTGTATCAAGTTAGTTAAGATTGTGTTCTATGATTAATTTTGGCAATTTAAAATATTTTTCTACTTTGGAAAAAGGTCAAAGTCAATTGAATTTGCGTAGGACAGATTCAAATATCCAGTTTCTGTGCTCCCATAGTATTTAAATTTCTTGCTTACTGCCACAGCTTGAACTGAATTTATTCCATAAGTTACTGGACTTTATTCTTCAAAAACATCAATGTCAGGTGCTGTCTCTAAAATGGTGGAGTAGAAGACTTTGTATCTTTGAATGAGATGCATGAAATTATCAGAGGAGCCACTATATTCAGGGGTGAGAAAGTGAGAAAAAATTCTGGCAACTAGTAAGGGAGTGACCAGAGGGCCAAAACAGCATGGATAATTGGAGAAACAAAGCAGCAAAGTAAGTGGAGCAATGTATAGCTTCTCCCACATGTCCCTGGATGTGGGCAGGGAAACCTACATGCCAAGTTCAAGGTAAGCTGAGAGAACAATTAACCCTGAGATTGGCAACTGACTGGAAGTCCTGTGGGCTGAAGAAATCCAAGTTCCATGCAAGCATTGGGTCCAATTCTGGGATTTGGTTTGGAAATGACTGGACCTGCACAGCAAGCTAACATTGAGGAAGAAACCTATCATATAGTTCAGCAATCCCTAGAGGAGAGCTGTAACCAGAAGCCACTTTGAATAGGATCCTATTATTATGGTCTAGACGGCACAAGGTATCACAATTCAGGGTACTTGTGAACATTGTGAATTGTACTCTATTGTCTGGCTGAGAGAAGGCCACACAAGACAGTCTTGCCTGAGAAAAGTGTCTATAACTAGCTCACCAAGAGAGATTTGAGCAGGGGGATCTCTGGCTGTGGCCCAGAAGAGTGTGGACAATGCTGGGGTTGTGTTGTTACCTTCAGTGAATAGAAGCAAGCCCAGTGTGATTTTAAAAGGGAGCCAGACCAGAGGGAGTCCCCTAATAGGGTCTCAGATCACTCTGTTCCCCAAATCCTGTACCCAGCACAGAAATCAGAGGTTTAATATCCACCCCACCCCCACTCTTTGAGGTTTCTCGGGGAGACACTGCGGATGGTTGGATTTTTGCCATGTTCTCTGGTATTCAGCTTGCACTTATGTGGGCCACGAGTGTGACACACTGCTCAGAAATGAAAGTAGAAGAGATTCTATTTGGGCAGATAGGGTCAGTGGAATGGAGGTAAGAGAATATAAAGGAGAATGAAAAAACCATCAAATGTAGGAGAGAAAGTAGGGGAAAAAGGAACCCTTCTACACTGTTGGTGGAGACACAAATTAGTAAAGGATCTGTGGAAGTCTGAGTGGAGGCTCTCCAAAACACTAAATTTGGAACTACCACATGATCTAGATAAACCATTCCTCCATATATACTTGAAGGACTCAGAGACAGCATATAGTGTAGATGTCTGCACACCCATGTTCCCTCTATTTTACTTAACTGCACACCCATATTGATCACAGCACTATTCCCAACAGCCAACCCATGGATGCACACCTATACTGGATGAGTGGATAAAGAAAATGTGACATATCAATTGTAGGAAAATGGATAGAACTGGAAATCATCAAGTTAAGTGAAATAAGCCAGAGTGAGAAAGACAAATACCACATTTTCTTTCATGTGTGGAATGTAGATTAAAAACAAAAAGACATGAGAGTAGAAGGGGGGACTATTTTGGAAGAGTAAGAGGACTAGGGGGAAAGGTGACCAGAGAGGGTAATTAAGGGTGAATATTATCAAAGTGGGGGTGGGATTTAGCTCAGTTGGTAGAGCGCTGTTCTGCAGTCTCTGAGGTCCTGAGTTCGATTCCCAGCATTGCAAAAATGGGAGAAGGACGTGGCAGCCCACTCCCAAGGCAATCGCAAAACAATCTGCCATTGAAAACCCTATGAGGGTCGCTATGAGTCAGACACGACTCAATGGCACCTAACAACAACAACAACAATAACAATGATCAAAGTATATTATATGCAGGGCTGGGGTTTAGCTCAGTTGGTAGAGTGTTGCTCTGCAGGCTCTGAGGCCCTTATTCAATTCCCAGCACCATAAAAATGGGAGAAGGACATGGCAGTCCACTCCTAAAACAATCTTGAAAATGATCAGCCATTAAAAACCCTTTAAATAGCAGAGAAGGACTGACACAGTGCCAGGCATATCACAGGGCTGGGGAATGTTTCATTCTGTTGTACATAGGATATCTATGGGTTGGATCTGACTAGACGGCACCTAACAACAACATATTATATGCATGCATGAAAATGTCAAAATGAAATATATTATTTGGTACAATTAATATATGCTAATAAAAACGATAAAATAGGCAATTTCCAAAGCAGAGAAAATGCTTTTTATCACCCAGTCTTTGGCTCTGCAGCTGGGAGTGCAGCCTGGGTGTCTCAGGGCAGGATGATCTCCTGACCATTAAGGTCCACACATAGATGAAACTTGATCAGTAAGACAGGCTTACTCTTGAGACTCAAGCATTCAACAGGCCCCTAATGTGAGTGGAGAAGGATTCAACAACCTCGCAATTCCCACCCATTACCTGGCAGGCTCTACCTGGATAAAACCCTGAATCAAGCCTCCCTAGTCAAAATGTGTAGGATTGGGGCAATTTGTAACCTGCTATTTTGTTCTTCATTTTTCCTTTTATTGCTTTAGTTATTTGTCCTTATCTTTTCTTGCTTTTATTACCTTTATTTGTGTTCTTCATTTCTCTTTATGTTCCAAACTTTTAACTTACTTTATTATTATATTTGGGAGAAGGACATGGCAATCAACTCCTGAAAAAAACCCACCATTGAAAGCTGTATAAATAGTGGAAAGGCACTGACAAAGGGTGGACATGTGCTGGGCATAGTGTTGGAGAGTGTTTCATTCTATTGTACATAGGGTCGCTATGAGTTAGACCCAATTCAACTGGACTAACAACAATAATTATTGTATAAATAAATTTAATTGGATGTTGCTCTGCTTTCTTTTTTCTCTTTTTTCATTCCCCCCATTTTCTTTCACATCCTAATGCTATTCTTTGTTCGCTCTATTTTACTCAACTTTTGCTATATTCTTTTTATTTTTCTTTCTGTTTTATTTTATATTATTTTATTAAGTTTAAATTCAGTCTCACCATGACTTATCATTCTTGAACCCTGTAGGACACTTCAACTTAAACAGTAGGGGAAGTAAAAGCACCCAGGCAAGAAGAAAGCATGACAGTGGAGGGATTGAAGACCTACTTCAAGGCATTCATATCTGTAGATCAAAACTACACTGAGATTCTAACTTTCTTTTCAGATTGGCTATGATCAAGAAAACAAAACACAACAAATTCTAGAAAGAATGTGGAGAAAAAGGAGCCCTTTGAACAATGTTGGTAAGAATGTAAATTAGTACAGCTGAGACAGATTAGAGGGATCCACTTCTCCCTCAGGCACTGGGAAGGTACTGTTGTTGTTGTTGTTGTTGCTAGGTGCCACTGAGTGGGGTCTGACTCATAGAGATCCTCATAGGTTTTTCAATAGTTGATTGCTTTGGGAGTGGACTGCCACCTCCTTCTCCTGTTTTTGCAGTGATGGGGATTGATCCTATCTCCTTAGAAAGTGTGGAGCAGCACTTTACCAACTGAGATAAACCCCATCCCTAACAGCGAAAGTATTAAACATTATTAACTATATTGGTAAAAACTGTAAATATCAATATGGATGTTATTTTTTTTGTTGTTGCACTCTCTCCAATGTTTATCCTTCATAAATAATCACCAGTATTGGAAGATGGGGTCATTTCACTTTCTAATTGTCAGCTGTTGGACATTCCCTTGCTAATCTGGCTGTCTGGAGTAAAGAAATCTCAGACAAGCCACCATCTGGGCCACCCTCATATTGATGGCTGCCATTGTGAACATGCTATGGATGTCTTGAGGGGGCTAAAAAATTTCAGTCTTGCAAAAGTGTGGCTGTAGCCACAACTGCCTCAAGCAACTTGCCCTGATCTTTCCCTGTAACCATTTCCACCCAGGCCATAGGTGGAACACTTCTCCTGGAAACCTGTCCAAAGGGACAGTGAAATAATTGGTTTAGACATAACCATTTATTTGCATACGAGGATCAGTCTGATTGGTGCAAATCCTCCCTTTCTGGCTATATAAGAAGACAGTTCAGTTCACTTGGAGAAAAAGCTGAGAGCCAGCCTCCTGTGTTGCCTCCTCTGGTGTTGCAGCATTAGGCTCAGTAAAAGCCTTCTCTCCAGTGGTCCTTTTGCATACTTTTAGTAGTATGGGCTGAGCTGGTGACAGGAAGAAAGAAGTAAGGACAGTGAAGAGGCATCAATGGCAGTGGGGAGGGCAGCAGAGTCGTGGGACAGCAAAGTGGGTGGTTTGCTGCCTGCTGAAGTGGGGCAGTGGCTGGATGTCTTGATGGCATTGGCAGACATTGATGACCAGCTGGAGCTAGTAGAGGAAATGTGAGGCTCTGCTTACTGACAGGAAGTGGAGTGGGGTCTAGTGTGTCTCCCACAATTGGTTGAGACGGAGCCGAGAACTGTGCAACTCTTACAGAAGCAACAAGGAGGGGGTTCAAGAACTGGGGCCTAAAAGAGACAAAACATACTAATTGGCAGCTTAGGTGGTAAAGGAGGCATGGCAGACAGCTGCCTTGACATCTGCAAAAGAGGCAGGGTTGCAAGATCAGTATTAGACAGCAGTAGAAACAGCAGAATCTGAGGAAGGATAGTGATAACTGCCTCCCACATTGAGGTAATTGTCATTGCAGCCACAGTTCTAAGAGGTAGCAGAACAGTTCCCTAAGAGTAGGAAGGGAGATGAGGGATGGCAGAAATAAAGGTCAGAGAGGGTGCAGAGCTGAGGCTGAAGGATGTTTTAGTTAAGTGCCATGGGGTCTGACTCATAGGGCTCTTACCTAAAGTACATGAAATACTCCCTGACACTACACCATGCTGGGCACTATATCAGTGCTTCTCTGCTATTCACAGGGTTTTCAGTGGCTGATTGTCTTATGGGAGCAGGCTGCCACATCCTTCTTCCCTGCCTAAAGTGCCTGGTATTCCCAGTAGGTCTCCCATCCAAGTGCTAACCAGGGCTGACCCAGCTTAGCTTCCAAGATCTGACTGGATCAGATGTCAGGGTCATAAAGCTGCAGGTGAGGCTGAAGGAAAGAATGCTGGAAAGATCAGAAGAAGAGAAACTACAGGCCTTGGTCACTAGAAAAATTCTAGAAAGCTGTCAGCTTTCTAAGACCAAGAGTCTCAGACACTTTAGACTAGGAGCAGTAACACTCACTGTTGTTAGTGCTGAGGACCCTGATACCTAGGCCTTCTGTGAAGCTGCTACACCAGCTTCTGTCAGAGGCTTAGGATTCCTGACCTCCTTTGCCTATGTAATAGTCGTAACTCTTACAGGCCTAGGATTCCCAATCTCCTAAGCCTGCACAATAGCTTAGCACTAATAGGCTTAAGGTTTCTGATCTGCTTGCTCTACATAAGAGCTATAACACTATAGTGCTACTAGTACTCCTGATCCAGGCTGTTTTCTGTTAAATGCTCAGCGATGCTGATGATGCAAGAAAACGGCACTTGAAGAGCTTATCCTTGCCTACCCATGTTTTCTTTCCAGGCAATAAAAGAGATCTCAGCTAGCTGATTGGTAACATAGCCACTATGAAAATCAGTATGGATTTTACTGAAGACACTAGAAATAGAACTATTATATGATCCAACCTCACCACTTCTGGGTCTATAGTTCAAGGAATCAAAGTCAGCATGCAAAAGAGATACCTTCACTATGTTGATCAGAGCACTGTTCATGATATCGAAGGCATGGAATCTACCTCAGTGGATGGATAAAGTAAATGTGGTATATACATACAATGGAGTTTTATTTGGCTATGAAGAAGAATGAAATCATGACATTTGCAGGAAAATTAGTGGAAGTGGACATCATCATATTCAGCAAAATAGGCTAGACTCATAAGGGCAAATCTCACACCTGTTATGCCTTACGTGGAGTCTAGGGGAAAAGAGACATGAAATCAGATGGGAGACCAGTAGGGAGGAGAAAGGAGACCATGCAGGGAGGGGAATAAGAGAGGGAAATTGAGGAGTGAATAGGATTCAAGTTCAACAGATTCATGTATGAAAACTCACAATTGAACCTATCATATTATATAGTTAGCATGCATTAATAAAAAAAGCAATAAATTGATTAAAGAATAAAGCTATCACTAACAGATAGGAGCTATAATTTGGCTGGCATTGACTGCCAAGCAACGATGCTCTTTTGTTGAATATGTACAATTTCACTGAAAATCAACACCAAACAAGGTGATTCCATGACTGTGATGAAGCAATACAAGTATAAGAGTGCTGTGGAATCATGTCGTTGTCCCTTTAACCAGGCAACATAAGCTACAGCTTTTTTTTTATCTATTATAGCTTTTTCACCAGGCCATTCCTTCTGCTTCCGAGATAAAAATTCTTTTTTTTTCAAGTTTATTTTTAACCGATACATGAAAGTTGTATGTATTCATGGGGTATCATGTAATATTGAATGCATGATACATTGTGTAAAGTTTAAACAGATTAGGACTAGGAGCTGTAACACTGACTGTGTTAGTGCTGAGGACCCTGATACCTAGGCCTACTATGAAGCTGCAACACCAGCTTCTGTCAGAGGCTTAGGATTCCTGACCTCCTTCACCTAGGTAAGAGTCGTAACTCTTACAGGCCTAGGATTCCCAATCTCCTAAACCTGCACAATAGCTTAGCACTAATAGGCTTAAGATTTCTGATCTGCTTGCTCTACATAAAAGCTATAACACTATAGTGCTACTAGTACTCCTGTTCCAGGCTGTCTTCTGTTAAATGCTCAGTGATGCTGATGATGCAAGAAAACGGCACTTGAAGAGCTTATCCTTGCCTACCTAAATATTTGCTCATCAAAAACTCAATGTAGGGAATAAAAACAAAAATTCTATGTTTCCTACACAAGGAAACTAAATACACAGCAGCATTTTCTGTGAAGAGCATATTTGGAAAAGTTTATAACACACAATAAGGGTTAAAGACTACATAATATTATAACAAAGTTAATATGTGGAACTTGGCAATTGTACTGTGGTTACATAAGAAAATTCTTTAAACTATTTTAGAGGCAAAGGAACATCAAAGCAGCCATATACTTTAAACCATTCTCTCAGAAAAGTTTGATATATGCAGGGAGAAATGGAGTAGAAAAAGAGGGAGGATATTGAAAGATACTAACAATGTGGAATCTGCACTAAAGTTATATGGGAATTCTTATACTACTCTTGCAATTAATTTTTCTATAGTTATAACATTAGGCAAAAATATTCCATAAAAGACAATGTTGAAAACTAGAGGAAAGCAACAAAATTAGAGGAGTTATTGTGCTTTCTTTAGAGCTGTATAAATATACTATGAGGTTGTAATAATTAAGGAGGTATGGCATTGATGTAAGGACAGACACATGACAGAGTGGCACAGGACAGCATATAGAAAAGATTCAGTCACCTGCACTCTGTTTCTGACAAAGGTGGCACTGCAGTGAGGAAGATAAGCTTTTCCATAAAATTTTCTGAGGCAGTTGGATAGAAACAATAATATGACACTTTTTTCTCACACCATAACAATCCCATAAATATTACATAATTATATGCAAAAGACAACTAACTTCAACTATATTCAAAAGACAACTAACTAAACTTTTTTTTTCTTACTTGGGGGTTGAATCCAGGGACTTGTACATACTTTAAGTGCACTACTAATTAGCTGCATGCAAAAGCCCCTCTTTTTTATTTTTTGTTTTGAGACAGGGCCTCACCAAGTTGTGCAGTCCAACTCTGGCCTTGAACTTGCAATCCTCCTGCCTCTGCCTCCTGAGTTGCTGAGATTACAGGCATGTGCCACTGCACCTGGCTTTAAAAAACTAGTTAAACCTCTATAATACAGTGTTGGAGAAAATTTTTATGATCTGAAGGTAGACAACATTCTCTTTAAAAGAACATAAGAACAATAACTGTAGGGAAATATTGATATATATTGTTTACCAAGATGAAGAATTTGACTCCTCAAAGGACATATATGAAGAAAATGAAAATAAAAGACCAAGAGTTAAAAACCCCGAATACATACATACATATTTGCAACAAAAGTCCCTGTCATGGTAAGATGTCGCATCATATTTTGTAATAGTCAAGAACTGGAAGCAAGTCAGATCACCACCATCAGTTGAATAGACCGATACATGACCATGTATGAATATATTCCAATGGATGGAATACTCTATCAAAATGAAAATGAATGAAGCTTTTGTACAAATATTGTTGAGGAATTCAATCCACAATGTTAAGTTGAAGAAGTTAGACACTAAAGGGAACCACTGTGTGATTTAGCATAAAATTTTACATAGTCCTGACACAAGATAATTTTTGGTAGCAGAAGTTATTGTAGCAAATTTTGTAGTAAATTTTGGTTGCAGAAGTTTTCTTTGGAGGGGACGGGGACAGAGTGATTGGTAAGATGTATTAGTGAGATAGACTGTGAGTCCACTTCACCCTGGGGAACTGGGAGGTGTTGTTGTTGTTATTGTTAGGTGCTGTGGAGTCAGTGTCTGACTTATAGCGACCCTGTGTACAACAGGCGAAACACTATTGTCATTGCTTCTTTGCTATTCACAGGGTTTTCAATGGCGGATTGATCTTTGGGAGTGGGTTGCCTTGTCTTTCTCCCAAGCCTGCAGTATCTGGTGTTCCCAGGCAGTTTTCCATCCCATCCTGGTTAGTGTACTAACCAGGCCCAACCCTGCTTAGCTTCAGAGATCTGATGGCATGGGACACCACAGTGCTACGGCTGCAGGCTGGGAGGTATTAAGCATTGTTAAAAGCATTGTTTAATACTGTTAAAATCAATAGAGACCGTAAGACTTTTTTCTGTAAGCACTCCTTCTGCTATTTATCCTCCTGTAAATAACTAAAGACATTGGGGATGGTTTGATTTGACTCCCTAATTGTCAGCTGTTGGACTCTCCCTTACTACCCTGCCTGCCTTGAGTAAATAACTTTCAACCAAGCAGCCAGCTAAACCACCCTTATATCAACCCTGGTGTTTTGAGCATTTTATCAATCCCTGATTAAGTGATTTGACTACTGCTGCAACAGCACAACTCCAGCTCCTGAAAGTGTAGCTCTAGCAATGGTTGTTTCAAACAGGCTGTAGTTTGTACTGGACTTTTTCTTAACACAAGACTTGATGAACTCTAGAAGACACTGTCACAAACTCAGGCCAGAGGTGGGCACTTCCCCTCTTGGCTCAGCAGAGGGACTGTTGTGATTTGTGTAAAATGATCTATGATGTGATTGGTGCAACACAAACACTCATTTACATGAGATGTTTGCTGTCATAGATACAAATCTTCTGCCTGACTATATAAGGATGGTTTTTGGTTCTCTTGTTAGGTGCCGTCGAGTTGGTATCTGACTCATAGTGACCCTCATAGGGTTTTCAATGGCTGACTGTTTTGGGATTGCCTTGGGAGTGGATTGCCAGGTCCTTCTCCCATTTTTGCAGTGCTGGGAATTGAACCCGGGACCTCAGAGACTGCAGCACAGCGCTCTACCAATTGAGCTAAATCCCAGCCCTTGGTTCCCTTAGTGAGCCAGGAAACACCGTATTATACTGCCCCCTAATGTTGCAACATTAAGTTCAATAAAAGCCTACTCTTCAGTGGTCTTTTTGCCTACTTTTGGTAGCATAGGATGAGCTGGTAACACAAAGAAATAAGGAGTGGAGACAGAAGAATGGTGATGAAGGGAGGAATGAGGAAAAGTAGAGATGACAGAGCATCAGAGGCAGAGACAGCAGAGCAGCTAGTATGCCAAGCTGCAGAAAGTATGAAGCAGGTGGCTGCTTGACAGAAGAAGAGGTGAGGCTACAAGACCAGCAGCCTGTAGCAGCAGAAGTAGCAGCAGAAGGGAACAATATCTGTCTCTCAAATGTTGGCAATGGTGACAGTGGCTGTAGCAATAAGGGGCAGCTGAGAGAGTGACCAGGACAGGAGGAAGAGGGACAGTGGAAGATAGAGAAATTGGTAAGGTTCCAGAGAAGAGACACTGTACGACCTGGTAACTGGCAGAGTTCCAGAGACTTGTTATGGCTTTAGGATCAATGGTCTCAGACACACTAGGCCTGGCTAGTAAGACTTGCTGCTGTCAAGGGCTGAGGAATCCTAATGTATAGGCCTGCCTGGATGTTGTAATTCCAGCTAATGTTAAGGGCTGAGGAATCCAGATAGCTAGTCTTACCTGGAAGTTGCATTGGTAACTACTGTGAAGAGCTGAGGAATCCTGACTTCCTCTCCCTACATAAGAACTGTAGCACTTATAGGCTAGGAATCTTGACTTTTGTAGTCTACATAGAGACTGTAACACTTAAAGTGCTATAACCTAAATGGCTTAACTTTCTTCAATGTTGTATGAGCTGTTTCACTAGAAGGAACCACTTTCTGCTGTTGTTGAGGCCTAACTATTGTCACCACTGACTGCTGTCAAATGCACAGGGATACAGAAGATGACAAATACCAGTACTTGAAGGGCTTTTCTTTGCTTACTCATGTTTTCCATCAGGGTAGAGTGAAAGGACCCCAGCCAGTTGGCAGGCAATAATGGGACTTGAGGGAGCTATGAATATTCTCTTTGTTGATTTGAGTTGAAGTACTTTACAGAGGTATGTGCTTAATTTTATACATTCTTCAGTATGAATTTTAAATAAATGTTTATTTTAAAATGATATTAATACCTCTTGACATTGCTTGAGAGGTGAATGATCAGTGAAATTATGACTCTTTGTCACAGAATGTCTGATTTTGAAATTACTTCTCTGTGCTGTTATCGAGACCTGTTACTCAAGGAACATCCCTGGCAGCACTTGACCCTCTCTTACCAGAGCAGACCACAGAGGCCGTGTGTTCCTGAGGACAGGCAGAAACGCTTGGGGCTGTCACAGGGCAATTCCACAAGAAGGACTCAGACCCTGAGCAGTGAAATCGATCTTTCCAGATCTCACTCCCTCCTTTCACAAAGTATGCTCCAGCTGGGGTTGAGATGGCAACTCCACAGCCAAGCTGACGGCAAACAACATTGGAACTGGCTATATTCCAGTGGAAGGCACAGAGCGTTCTCCATCCATGAGAAGTGTTAATCTCCACTTGACCTTCACATTGAGAGGTGCCATTTTTCATAAGCTAGACTTCTAGGTACTCTGTGGGAGAAGGCAGGCTTTCAGTAACATCTCACATGTTTTTATCTCAACAGAGTATCAAGGGAGATTCCAGTGCTGCTGTGAGTCTCACCTGAACAGACAACTTCAACAGCCCCACTGTGGTGGCAGCTGCCTCCAGGACAGGGCACTCTGGGGCAGGACCAGAGCCTAGGCTCCTGCCCCTCACACTGGAACTCCTCAGCCCACACTTGTCCATTGGCCTTTAGAAGGGACACATGGCCCTGGACAGATGCAGGCTTGCCACACTTCAGTTCTGCACAGATGACCTGGGGTGTGGAGAATGTGAAGTTCCCATCAGACACTTGTACCCAATCTCCTCCATGGTTCACTTCCACTCACCCTGAGCAGGGTCCGTCTCTTCCAGCCAGATGCACAAATCCTATGAGACAGAAAATAAACCCAATGTGTGTGCTGGCTTGGAATTTGGAAGCAACACAGACAGACAGTGATATTAAAACTTGCCTTTCTGCAGGGATGAGACATGGGATAGATTGTGTCATGGGACGTCCATGAGCAAGTATCTGAAGAAAAATTTAGGAGGAATTTGTAGAGTCAATTCAGAATGGCTGAATTCCAGGAATGAATGAATGAATGAATGAATAAAGGAATACATTTTGAAAAGCACATAAGTTCACATGTATTGAAAGAATATCTCAGTGTGTCTGTCTTTATGTCTGTTGATGTCTGTCTACCTCTTTTCATGTGGTCTATGGCAGGCTGGGGTTTAACTCAGTTGGTAGAATGTTGCTCTGTGCTCTCTGAGGCCCTAGGTTCAATCTCTGGCACCTCAAAAATGGGAGAGGGATCTGGCAATGCCCTCCTGAAATTATCAGATATTTAAAACCCTATGAAAAACAGAGAAGCACTGACAATTGTGCTGGGCAGGGCACAGTATCCAGGAGTGTTTTGTTCTGTTCCACATAGGGTTGCTATGAGTTGTATCCGACCTGATGACAACTAGTGACATAAAAAACATATGTATCCACTGAATATGAATTCAATGAACAAAAAGACTAGTTTTGTGCCTTTCACTATTTTATCCACAGAAACTTTCAGTTTCCAGATAATGATCCCCCAATATTAACATCTTTTAATGAATGAAAAATTTCAATATTTTGTTGAAATCTTCCCCTTTCAACATGAAAAGGAAGCCCAAGAAATAATGGCACACTGAGGCAAAAACCAGGCTATTGTGACTAAAATAATCAGGGTTCTTTACCTCATCCTTTCCGTCACACAACACAGAAACTGGAACTGGATCAAAAGTGGTTGAGACATTCAAACAGGTTTGTATATTTTTGTCATTGTTTTCATTTTGAGGGATGATTTTGCTAGGGACAAATTACATTTTAAGAAACCATGAGACATCTATCTAGTGAAGAAGATCAGAAAATGATTTCACATGTGGGTTCAGAGTGTTGGGGCAGCATCTACCCACAGATGTGGACATGTGATGTAACAGGAAGTATTTATAATGAAGTTCAGCTGGGATATTTAGCTTTTCTCAAGAAAAGAAAATTTTTAGTAATGTTTGGTTTCCAAAATAAACCATAAAATGACTTGAGCAGCAAAATTATTAATCTACTTTCTTAAAATGGCTACTTCAGACATCCTACTTAAACATGCTTTTATGTCTCTGTGACATTGATGTATTAAAATGAAGTCTGGATTGCTGAAATGTTTCTATAAGTTTATTTTGACTTATATCATGGTGAGACTAGAAAGGTAAGAACATATCTTACCTGGAAAGTCAGAATGCATGAAAAAATTTCCAAACAAAATTACTAATTTTTAGATCTTTTGGCTTTAGAGAGTATTATACCTGCAGTGGCATTCTAAAAGTCAGCCACCAGTGGTGTTGACTGGGGACAGGTGCAGTGATGAACATTCTCCCTATTCCCTGACAGAACAACAACTATGGATGGCTGTAGGCTATGCCTGAGGATGTGGTCCCATCCCCTTCCTGTAGATTCTGGCTTCCTCTCAGTTTTGACTCCACATTTGTTGTTCTAATATTATGTGCCAATCCAAAAATTAAAGGAAATTAAAACAACAGCAACAGTGACAACAACAAAATAAGAACAAGAACAACAAAGCAGAAATGAAATCCCAAATAAAGAAAGGCCTTTTCCTTACACCTGAGAGTATGGACTCTGGTATCCTGCTTTGAACAGCATGAAGAGGCAAGGACTCTTAGTGAGCCTCATCCTAGTTTCATTGGTCTAGCCTATGATCACAGAGATTGGTGTAGTAAGAATAAGCACAGCATTGGGGCAGAGTGCCGATCATATGGAAGGAAAGGAAGAGAGGCAGGAATGCTTAGCAGAACACTGGGATAAATCCACTTAATTTATGAAAATAAATTTAATAGGAAGTATGTGAGGTTTATGTAAGTGCAGCTATGGTATTTTATAAATGTTTTCAAAGACATTTTACCAATTGAAAGATACTTATATTTTTAGTTTTTTTAAAGATATACACATTTAACATATGCAAAATTCAGTTTCTAAGTGACTACTAATGCTATTTCATTTTCATAAGGATTATAAATTTCAGAAGTAATAAAAAGATTTCTGAAAATTGAAAGACAATGGCTAGGCATAATGTTGCTTTCCTATAATTGCAGCAACTAAGGAAGCACAGACAGGAGGATCTAGAGTTTGAGTCCTGAGGCGCCTGCCTAATTTAGCAAGACCCTGACTCAAAATAAAAATAGAAATGGGCTGGGAGTGCAGCTCTGTTATAGAGCACTTGCAAAGTATGCACAATGTCCTTGGTTCAGCCCTCAAGTATTGTAAAAAGTTTTTTTGGTAGAATATGTATGAAATAGAAATGTGACCTACTTGGTGGACATTAATGAATCTTCTTCAGTGAGACATCATACTTAGAGAACACAGTCTCTTCACTATCTGTGTCCATGTTCCCAGGTTCAGAAAGCTTAGTAGTTGGACGGAAGCTTATCCTGGTCTAGAATGAGTAAATAGTGATTACCATTACCAGCAAAAACAAAGAAGAGAAAAAGAAAAAAGAATAGGGTTATTTTTGTTTTCCTCTACAGCTACACATGCTTTTGCCCATGACAACTAATGGTAACTAGATCACACAAGGAAAGGACGTTTTAATGTTGGCACAAGAGTGGCATTGTTAGAGGGAAATTAAATTATAATAATATATTAATTCCATAGGTGTTGTCATGTAAAGTAAATTAGAATTTGGGCTCAATAGTACCATCTATTTATTTTCTGAAATATTGTGTATATTTGTACCTGTGTTTTGATCAATGTTTGGTGCCATGTATATTTTCAAAGAAGAATATATATAGCGTTTCTCCACACAATAGGGACATAGCAGACCCTAACTTATGTGGAGCTCCTCAGTGAACTTGTGACTGATTTATCTGAAGACATTAGGTAAATTTTTAGGGTGAAGATGGGCTTAAGTTGAAGATTACTTTCTTATTTTATTGGAAATTAGTCTTCCTGACCCCATGTGTCAAATTCTAAGACATATTTTAGACAGGAGGAAGAGTAGGTGAAAGACAATTTTTACCAAGGATCACTGAGTTTAGAATCGACACATTTAAATTCCACAGAATCTTCAAGGGACTAAATAGCAAAAGATAAAAGGTATTAATACTGTACTTCCAGTTCAGATAGTGGACTAGAAGCAGTATCCATGTGATGCAGTGAAACAAGAGAGGCAGGAAAGGAAAGAATAGGTTTTATTCTGAATAGTCAAAATCAGGAAGAGCATAGATATTACAGAGAAAATGCTAGGTTAGTCCCAATACAGAAAAAACAGAAACACCACTCAGTTGGAAGAAGCAAGCAGGACCAGCCTCAGACATATAGCATACCAGTAGGAGAAAAGAACCTGCACTCAAAAGATAAATCAAATGCCCCCCCCCCGCCTTGATGTGCAATTTGGTTGTAAACAGGGACAAAATCACTGTAAAGGGACCCTGGGAATGCATTACCTCAGTGCCTGGGTGTGGGATAAAGCATGAAGCAATTGCAGGACCTCACAATAACCAGAAGCAACCTTGCTTTTACACTGAATTGGTGCCATTGTGAGGGCCTGGGTGTTCTTTCAAGCCACTCACAAAGCCAAAACAACCACGTAGATAGCTCAGTATGTCACAGACCCTGGTCAGATGAATGGTAATACATAAGTAACCCTAGACACATGAACTTCTCAAACAACCCAGTTGCAAATTGTGTGCCATGCTAGAGACACTGAGACTGCTGGATGGGTGGGAACTGTCATGGGAAGAGTGAGTGACACATACAGCTGAACTGGTGCACAGGACTCCTGACTTGGGCAGTGCATTGGGATGAGGGTTCTTATAGTCTGTAGAATGGAAGGGCTCACAGAACACCCATCCAACTTTTGTGTTGAGTAAAGGGGAGGATGCACCTGTAGCTTGTGAATTGGACTTCTGTGGCTATGGGGAACAGCTGCATATCCTATTTGAAAACATTAGGCAGGCATGCAGGACTTACTAGGCCTGTCCTGGTTGATTGACACCTTGATGAGACCATTCAGATTTGGTGTTGTTATTGTTATTATTTTTTAATTACTTTTCTTTTTTTAAATTTTATTATTCTTTATTCTTTTTCTTTTACACATTTTGAATTATTTTCTTTTGTTTTAGGTTATCCTTGCTATTTGATTACCATGCTTTCAATTTTAGTTGAACCCTAATTTATCTCTTTAAAAAAGGAAAGAAAAATGATATTTTATATTTATATTCTAGCAATACTCATATATATATATATATATATATATATATATATATATATATATTCTGCAGTATATAATCAGATTAAATTAATACCTGCTCTTTTACTAACCATGGTCTAACACTCTCCTTTCTGCCTGCCTTTTTCCCCTTACTTGTAAACAATCCTGTTCTTTCATTTTCTCCTGCCCCTGCTCCAACTTCCAATTCTTATCCTTCTGCTTTTGGTACCTTTACAACAATTAATGTCTAACCTAAATCTACTGTATACTATAGTTACCACTTCTTTTTCTTGCAAAATATCTTAAGCATAAGCTGGCTTCAAATCAGGTTAATGGCAATTATAAATCTGTTTCTGGTCAGAGTTGTTCTTACAAAAATAGATTGCTTTGCCCTCTGCAAGTGATATCAGGGACTAAGACTTTAAAAGAAGATGATATACTAAGAAGACTCCCAAATAATACTGGGAGACATAACCATCCTAATGGTTGCAAAAGACCCAAAACATAACCACAAAGAACATAAAAAAGCAAGATTATGGGACTACTCCTAAAGACCATAACTACTTAATAACCAAAACCAAAGATATGGAAATGCTTCAAATTCCAGACAAAGAATTCAAACATTTGCTTATAAAAATGGCTAGTGATCTCTAAGAAAGCAAAACTAAGCAGATGAATGAAATGGCCAAGTCATTTCAGATACTTGGCAAAAAAATGGTTAACTTAGAAGAAAAATTCAGCAATAAAATTGATACCCTGAAAAAAATCAAACAAATGTTGTAAATGAAAACCACAATAAAGCAATAAAAACCATAAGAGAAAGCAATACCAGCAAACTGGATCAAACAGATGGAATAATATCAGGGATGAAAGACAAGGTCAAATAATTGTATACTCAGACACCAACAAGGAAAAGAAAATAAGGAATATGACCACAACTTCCAAGAATGAGACACAATGAAGAGATGCAAGCTAAAAATCCATGTATAGACAAAGGAGTTAAGACTACAATTAAAAGCATAGGAATCTACTCCATGAAATGATAACAGAAAATTCCCAACTCAACAGAAAGAAATAGACATTAAAACAATAGAAATATCCAGAACCTCAAGTACACTTGACCAGAGCAGATCATCTTCATATCACATTATGGTTGGAATGCTAAAACTATAAAGCAAGGAACCAATTTTAAAGTCTGCAAGAGAAAAACATCTCTTAAATACAGAGGCAAACCAATAAGAAGAACATAAGACCTCTCAAGAGTTATCCTAGAATTCAAGACAGCATGGAATAATAAATTTCAAGCACTGTAAGCAAATAACTGCCAAGCAAAAATACTATATCCAGCAAAATTATCCTTTAAAATAGAGAAATAAATAATACCAAACCAGCATTGTCTTATGCAAGAAAGAAGAAATACAGATACAAACATGAGAATGCAGGAATGAATAAATTCAATGAGAGGAACACATGAACAAAAGAAAGGTAAAGAAAGAGGCAAGGATATCTAAGTTAATAAACCAACAAACAGTCCACATTTTAGCTCAGAAACTAGCCTGAAAAAATGTAAAAAATGGAATACATTCCTTGTATCTGATCACATGATAACTGTATAAAACTGGAAATAATAGCAAGATAAATCAAAGAAAAGTTACAAATACTGGAAATAAAATAACAGACCATTGAATGACAAATGGGTCATTGAAAAAATCAGAGAAGAAATTAAGAATTTCCTAGAATCAAATGAAAATGAAAGCACAACTTACCAAGACCTTTGGGATACAGCAAAATCAGTTCTATTAGGGAAATTCATAGCTATGAGTGCCTACCCACCAAAATCAGAGAAAGTGCAAATAAATAACTTAATGATACACCTGAAGGCACTAGAAAAACAAGGCAGTTTCAACAGTAACAGAAATAATAAAATAAATAAAAATAAATAAAGATCTAAGTAAAAATAATGAAATAGAAACTAAAGGAATAATACAAGGAATCAATCAAACTAAAATTAGTTCTTTCAAAAGAAAACAAAGATTGCCAAACCCTTGTTGTTGTTGTTTTTATGTGCTGTTGAGCCAGTGTCCAACCCATAGTGACCCTACATGCAACAGGTGAAGCAGTATTGTTGGTGCTTGTCTATTATTCATAGGGTTTTCAAAGACTGTCTGACTCATGGTGACTCTCATAGTATTTTTCATGGCTGATTGTTTTAGGATTGCTTTGGGAGTGGATTGCCACATCCTTCTCCCATTTTTGTGGTGCTGGGAATTGAACCTGGGTCCTCCGATAGTACAGAGCAGCATTCTCCCAACTGAGGTAAACTTAATAGAAATTAAATGTAGAGGATAAGAATAATTTAAACAGAATTATAAGAAGTAACAAAATTGAGACAATGATAAAGGTCCAGTGTCCCAGGTCTTGACAGGTTAATAGCTGAATTCTATCAAACCTTTAAAGAAGAATTAATTTATATCCTCCTCAAACTATTCCACAAAATATAAGTTAAAGGAATATTTCCAAATTCATTTTACAAAATCACTATCACCCTGCTACCATAATCAGATAAGGACATAACAAAAAAAAAAAAAAAAAAAAAAAAAAAAAAAAAAAAAAAAAAAAAAAAAAGAAAACTACTGATCAATTTCTCTAATGAACATAGATGCAAAATCCACAATACAATACTTACAAACAAAATATAGCAGCACCCCAAAACAGATCAAGAGCCACAACCAGTGGGTTTCATGCAAGGCTGGTTCAACATATGCAAATCAATAAATGTAATACAACCCATCAATACACTCAGGTACAAAAACCATATGATCATCTGAATAGAGGCAGGGAAGGCCTTTGACAAAATTCAAAATCCCTTCATGATGAAAGTCCTGAAAAAGTTGGGAACAGAAGGAACATATCTCAAAATTATAAAGGCTATATATGACAAACATTGTTGTTGTTGTTGTTAGGTGCCATCGAGTTCATATCTGACTCATAGTGAGTGACCTTTCATACAACAGGTGAATCAGTATTGTTACTGCTTCTCTGCTATTCATAGGGTATTCAATGGATGATTGTTTTTTGGGAGTGGGTTGCCATGGGAGTGGCTCCCATGATAAACATATAGCAAACAAACCAAATGGGCAAAATCAGAAAATATTTCATATAAAATCAGGAACAAGACAAGGGTTTCTACTCACCCCACTTTTATTCAATATAGTTATTGAAGTTCAAGCCAGAGTGATAAAGCAAGGGAAAGAAACAAAAGAGATAGAAATAGGAAACACAGAAGTCAAATTACCTCTGTTTGCAGATGATATGATCATAAACTTAAAAGACCCTAGAGACTTCACTAGAAAATGCTTAGAATGATTAAGTTCCTTCACCAAAGTAGCAGGATACAAAAGTCAACATTTAAAAATAAGTAGCATTCCTATATTCCAATACTGAAAAGGTAAGAAAGTGCTCAAAACAACAATCCCAAAAAATATATCCAGGAATTACCCAAGGAATCTAAAGACCTCTATGACGAACATTTCAAAGCACTAGAGAAAGAAAGAAAAGAGACACTAGAAGATTGAAAAAATTAATATTGTGAAAATGGCTTTACTACCAAAAGTAAATGCAATCTAAATAAAATTCCAATGATATACTTCACTGAAATAGAAGAAACTATCCTAAAACTCTTATGAAAGCATAAAAAACCTTGTATAGCTAAAACAATCCTAATCAGCAAAAGCAGCACAGGTGGTATCACAACACCTGACTTCAAACTATACTACTGGCCATAGTAGTAAAAACAATGGGGTCCTGACACTGGCATAAAAACAGACATGAAGATCAATGGAACAGAACAGAAGATCCAGAAGTAAACCCATGCAGCTACAGCTCTCTGATATTTGACAAAGGGGCCAAAAACACACACTAGAGAAAACATAGTCTCTTAAACAAATAGTGCTGGAAAAACAGGATATCCATATGTAGAAGAATTAAAGTCAATCTATATTTCTCACTATTTAGGAAAAAATGGATCAAAGATCTCAATATAAATTCAGAACTTTGAAGTGACTAGAAGATTATAATGAAGGGAGCACCTTCAATATTTAGGCATAGGTAAATACTTTCTTAATAGGAATCCAATAGCCCAGGAAATAGTACCAAAAATTGACAAATGGAATTACATGGAACTAAAATACTTCTGTAGAGCAAAGGACACAATCAATAGTGTAAAAAGGGAGCCTACTGAATGGGTAAAATCTTTGCTAACTATACGTCTGACAGAGGATTAATGTATAGGATATGTGAAGAACTCAAAAAATTAAACACTGAAAAACCCCAAATAATCAATTAATATCAATAATGGGCAATGAAATGGAACAGAAAAGTCTTAAATAAAGAAATACAAATGGAAAATAAACATAAACATGTTCCACAACCTTAGCCAACAGGCGAATGCCAATCAAAGCTACACTGAAATTCCATCTCACCCCAGTCATAACTACTAACCTCAACAAACAAACAAAAAATGCTGGAGAGGATGTGGGAAAAAGGAACACTCTTACACTATTGGCTGGATTTTAAACTATTATAGCCATTATGGAAATCAGTATTGAGGTTCCTAAGGAAAGTAAAGGGGCTGGGATTTAGCTCAGTTGGTAGAGCACTGCGCTGCAGTCTCTGAGGTCCCAAGTTCAATTCCCAGCACCACAAAAATGGGAGAAGGACCTGGCAATCCACTCCCAAGGCAATCCCGAAACAGTCAGCCATTGAAAACCTTATGAGGGTCGCTATGAGTTGGATACCGACTCGACGGCACCTAACAACAACAACAAAGGAAAGTAAAAATAGAACTACCATTTGATTCATCTATATCACTCCTGTGTGTATAAGTACCTAAAGGAATGTAAGTCATCATACCACAGAGACACTTGGACCAATTACAAGGATGTAGAATCATCCCAGATGCCCATTAAAGGATGGATGGATTAGAAAATGTGGTATATATACACAATGAGATCCTATTCAGCCATTAAGAAGAATGAAATTGCGGCATGTGCAGGAAAATGGATGGAACTGGGGATCACCTTTTTAGTGAAAGATCCCAGAATCATAAAGAGAAATATTGCATGTTTTCACTCATTTGCAGAAGCTAGACCTTAATATATATATGCTTCTTGATTCTATGCCAGGCACACGATCTTATTTATATTTATGCCCATTGTTGCAGACACTGTGTCAATCCATCTGTGCCTCAGCCTGTGACAGCCACAATTTTCCACATCATGGCTTCTACTAGGGCTCTTCTTAGCCAGAGAGTCATCTCCTCTGATGACTAGAGTTTTAATGTTATATTTTTTCCAGGTAGCTAGAGTGGTAGAATGACCAGGTTGGTTTTTATCATCTTTCATGGAGATCACACTTTTTTCTTTCACCATGAAATCAAGATTGTTTTCTCCATCCTGTCTCTAGCTGTGCCTCATCTGAACCCAATAAACTCTCAGTGTCTCTGACCTTACATTTCACTCCTGTATCTGCCTGTCTCCTCAACTACTTCTTCAGTCTCCAGTTATTCTCTTTGAGACAGAGCAGTGTGATGCCAGAGATGGTGGCAATGTCTCCATCAGATGTGGTATTTTTCACTCATAGGTCCCCAAAGGTCCTCATATCTTTTTTGAACACCAAATTTTCCTTGTACTGTTAGGCTCCTCAGTCATCTTTGAAAGCCAGAGATGGCAGCATGACCTTCCCATCAAGGTGAAGCACAAGCTAAGGGATGTGGTCACTGGAGGCTCAGAAATGGGCAAAAATAGCCTCTGATTAGGAAACAGTGAAAATGTGGGAGAGGGAGGAGTTACAAAGCAGACATCCTTAAGCTTTTTGCACTGGCCTGATAATTGTTGTTGTTGTTGTTAGGTCCTGTGGAGTCATGTCCAACTCATAGCGACCCTCACACACCTTTCACTGGCCGATTGTTTCCAGATTGTCTCAGGAGTGGATTGCCATATCTTTCTCCAATGGTCTGATAATTAGGTAAGGGAACAGTACTGAAACTGTACTTCCATGTTGTTAAATTCATTGCTAAAATTCCTTTTAGAGTTTGCTATCATCCAGGAATATTGATAGGTTCAGGGATGTAAATCACAAGAAAGAATATGCTCTTGTGTTTGTACGGAACATTGATGTTGATTGGGAAGATAATAGAATAAGGTATGTTTAGATAAGACTGCTGGAGAAGGAAAGAGCAGCAGTTGAGACTTGTAAGAGGGAAGAAAAAGAAGCTTATCTTCCTCAGGTACTTTGAGCCATCAGAGTCTGTGGATGGATCTCCCAGACCTCTATGTCTTGCCCATCTCCTATTTTCCAGGCATTAGACACTGTCCTGGAACTTTCCATTTTCCCGGGCAGAGGACAATGCACTGACTTTACCTGAGCAGATGACTCCTGCGTCATCTGCATGACCACAGTCAGTCTTGCCCCAGCCAAGGGACAGACACTTCCACATGTGGGACTTCTCTCCTCTGCAGTGCAGGCTCTGCAGCCAGATGGGCCCAGATCCAGCCCCAAAGTGAGCCATGGATGTGGCTTCAATGGTCACTCCACAGCCTAGCTGTCTGCACACTACATGGACATCACTCATGTCCCAGCCGTCATCACAGATGGTTCCTCAGGCATCCTGGTGAAGGATCTCCACTCTCCCCTCACAGGAACTCCCTCTATCTACCAGTTGGAGCTCTGGGCTCTCTGAAGACAGAGAATCATGTCAGTGATTGCCTTTGTACAGGAGTTGAGAAGTTTTCTCATCTTGTGGAACCTACTCAACCAGGCAGTAGGTACAATTCGCATTCATGCTGAAGAGCCTGCTGGTTGGACACAGAATCGTTGCACCATGGCAGAAGCTGGGTAAGGAATCCTGCCAAAACAAAAGTGATCCAATATGTTTCAACCACCATATCTGGATAGTCAATTAAAAAAATTGCTTCTCATAGAATAACTGGGTCACATCATGTGCAAGATAGTTAGATGATATTAACATCAGCCAGATTTCACCAGAAATCATAGAATGTTGCTTCTTCCCCCAAATACATTTACTCTCTACTTTGTCATACTTCTATGGGTGGTTATTACTTCAAATTCAGAACTCCCTGTTTTCTAGGCAGAAATTATGTTTCTAGCCCTATTTCAGCCTGCAGCCATAACCCTGTGGCATCTGATCCTGTCAGATCTCAGAAGCTAAGCAGGGTCAGGCCTGGTTAGTACTTGGATGGGAAACTGCCTGGGAACACCAGATATTGTAGGCTTTGGAGAAGGACCCAGCAACCCACTTCCAAAAATCAGTCCACCAATGAAAACCCTATGAATAGCAGAGAAGCACAGACAACATGTTTCACCTGTTGTACATAGGGTCACAATGAGTCAGATACCGACTTGATGGCACCTAACAACAACAATAACAACCCTATTTCAAAGTAGAGCTAGTTTATATTACTGTTCTGAAAATATTTAAACAGAAAATGTGGATAGAATCACTCTGAATCACTTCTTTTCAAACATTTAATGAGTGATTCAAAGAGAAGTAATGTTCTTTAATATTCCATTCTGTTTTTAGGTGCCGTCCAGTCATGTTTGACTCATAGCAACCTTCATAGGGTTTTCAATGACTAATTGTTTTGGGATTGCATCAAGGGTGGATTGCCACATCCTTCTCCCATTTTTGTGGGGATGGTAATTGAACCCTTGACCTCAGAGACTGCAGAGCTGTACTCTACCAACTGAGCTAAATCCCAGCCCCAAAATATTCTAGGCAATGGTAGAATAGAGAGTAAAACCTGGAACTTACTCTCTCATGAAGAATGAAGGAGTCCTCAGCAGGCCCATGCTCCTAGTATATGCAGCTAAAAGAGTTGCAAATGTAAAAACAATATAGCTATTTAAGTCTTTTGGACACAGCACAGACTGAAAATGGAAAAGTTCAGTGTGAAGTGTTTAGTCAAGGCTCTATAGCTTCTTGATCTCTTAAGGATTTCCTAATCAAGTTCATGGGTTAATGGCTCAGAATCTGGGTTTCAGCAGGCAGGGGATCACTGTTGGGGGAGAGGAGCCAGCCTGATCTGGAGATCACAGAGAGCTAGACTGACAATATTACAGAGTGGAGGGTCACTCTTCCATGGCCATTTTCTTCTATTATGTTTGCTGAGTACAGAAGCTGTGAAGGACTAGAGGCCAAAACACTATGTGAAAGATGTTAGAAAGCATGGTGGCCATTCTTGTCTTGGGTGTTGAGCTACCAAATTATCCTGCCTTTCCATGAAATTCACGAAAGCCTTTGGCACAGGGCAGAGGAAAATCAGAGGTAGATTTACTGTACTAAATGACAACAAAATGTGT
The DNA here is from genome assembly GCA_007922755.1 of Pedetes capensis. Classification (NCBI taxonomy): domain Eukaryota; kingdom Metazoa; phylum Chordata; class Mammalia; order Rodentia; family Pedetidae; genus Pedetes; species Pedetes capensis. The sequence continues at coordinate 36,544 of VMDO01019616.1, forward strand.
TCCAGGTTAGCTATAGGTTGACTTTAGGTATTTGAATAAATAGCACTGTCTCTACCACCTGCCTAATCTAAAAAAAAGATGACTCTTTACAGGTGTTACAAAACATATCTTTGTTGTTGTTAGGTTCCATCGAGTCGGTATCTGACTTATAGTGACCCTACTTACAACAGGCAAAACACTATTATCAATGCTTTTCTGCTATTCCTAGGGTTTTGAATGGTGGATTGATTTTTGGGAGAGGGTTACCATGTTCTTCTCCCAAGCCTACAGTGTCTGGTGTTCCAAGGTGCCTCTCATCCAAGTAATAACCAGGCCTGGCCTTGCTTAGCTTGTGAGATCTGATGGGAGATCTGTAGCTATGGTTCCAGGCAAAATATATCTTGGGTAACTCATATTTTATATACAACTTTTAGCTTCCATAAAGCTAAAACCTAAAAGCTACCATGTGTAAAGACAGTAAATGGCATGATGCAATAATAATATGAAAAAATAAGAGCATAGAAATTAAAATATCCATGATAAAATGTTGGAGTTAGTAGATAGAGACTTTAGCTATAATCAATGTATTTAGGACAAAAAGAGGAACAGGAAGATACACAGGTTGAAGGGTGAAAAATATTAGCACCAATTATAAATACATAGATAACATCAAAGAAAGAATTGACACTAGAAAATGAAATGCCTAAAAGGAAGAATCACTGAACAGATTAAGATTAGACATTTGGAAAACAGTGTTAGTGACTTAGAATTCAGGTCAGTAGAAAATTACATGACAACAAATATAAAGAAGGAAAAAATCAGTGTAGAAGTAAGCCATACAACCATTTAGAACATTTTCAAAAGATCTAAAAGAAAACCTTGGGGTCCTGGAGAGGCAGGGAGAGGAAGAGAAGAAATATTTAAGGAATATGCAGGAGATTAAATTCGTGTTGATATCTCACCTGAACAGACAACTCCAACAGCTCCGCTGTGGTGGCAGCTGCTTCCAGCACAGGGCACTCTGGGGCAGAACCAGAGCTCAGGTTCCTGGCCCTCACAGTGGAACTCTTCAGACCACACCCGTTCATTGGCCCCTTTGGACACATTCCCCAGGACAGACAATGCTTTGCCACACCCCACCTCAACACAGATGACCTGGGCCATGGGGAACGTGATGTTCCCATCAGACACTGACATCCAGTCTCCTGTAGGGTTCATTTCCACTCACCCTGAGCAGAGTCCATCTCTTCCAGCCAGATGCACAAATCCTAAGGCAGAAAAATCAGACCCACTGAGTATTCTCAATATAGGCTTAGAGTCTGTGGAGGTTGTGGTGTAAATGCTTTTTTTTTCTCATAGGGGGAATCATGAGAAGAGGGGTACAAAGACTGACCTTAAAATGGAACTTGGAGGCCAACTGTTTGTATATGAATTTAGGTGGAATTTGAAGAGTGAGTTCAGAATTATTGATCTCATTAATATACATGACATAAAAAGTAAGTTATTTTATGTATTAAAACATTCTCATGCATTCTGTATACTTATGCACCTATCTACCTATGTAAAATCTACCTATGTAAAAATTTCCTTTTCTAAGTTCCATGTCTATCACTGCATGTGACTTCGATTAAGATAGAGTGAACCACAGGTAAGCCAAGCAACCCTGGTGATAATAGACTAGCAGTCCTAGTTTCATGAGAAACCCATAGATCTCACAATCCTTAAATCTAGCATAGAGATTTGGCCTAACAGTGATTCCTTCTGTGTAACAGGGAAAGGTTGGAGAAGAAATCCATTTTGTTGTTCCCCATATACCAGAGTGCTATTACCAGATGCCATATTGAGAGGGGGCTTGTGGTTTGAGACTGATCTACCTAGGGACTTGAAAACAAAGAACAACCACAAGTTAGTGAGCCCAGAATACCCTGCGACAGTGTATGTGTGGAAGACAGCCATGAGAAGCAGTCATGGAGAGGAAAAGGTCAGACATGGACCACTGAGAAGTTTAAACAGAAGGGAGCTCAGGCTGTGGAGGGTGCAGTGGCAGGCTGCTGTGCCTTCTGGGATGAGGAACAAGGCCCATCAGGTAAGGATTACTGCACAGACTAAGAACTCTGAGGTGCTGGCATCTTCTGTTGCCTTCAGAGCTTGCCAGCAGGCAGGGCTGAGCGCTCTGAGCATAGGTCAGTTTCCCTACTCCTTTAGGGTGGTTACTGCTCACAGGGACTGAAAGCACTGAGACCATCACAGAGTATGCAGTTCTCTCAATTTTCATCCTCAGTGCAGAACACAGTGCTCTGTTTGCTTCCTCAATTCTCCAATGCACTCAGGCGACAACCCTTGGCTTGGATGTTTGCTACCTCTGTGTGAACATACTGGAGAGCCTATGTACTAAGTCAGAGACTTCCCAGCCCACAGGCTACAAAGCTTTTAGGGGACAGCCAGTGGCTCCTGATGTGGAAATGATAAGAGATTCTAAAATGAAGTACACCTGACTCTAACAACATGCCCTTGACTGACCTGGACTTCAGATTGTATATAGCATTAAATGGTATGAGGCAGAGAGAACTCCAGGTATGTCTTATTGCTTAACTCTCCTGACAGGAAGATTCCAATATCAGAGGACCTGGAAAGAAGTTTCTCCAATTCTGTGTATTTTTTTTTTACAATTTTTCTTTTTATTATACTCTAGCATTGTTTTTACTTTATATTTAAAAATCCTTCATGTTTAGTTTTCCTCTTCTGTCTTTATCTA
>VMDO01019617.1:7762-39395 GCA_007922755.1 Pedetes capensis
CTGGATGGGAGACCGCCTGGGAACACCAGAAGCTGTAGGCTTGGGAGAAGGACCTGGCAACCCCCTCCCAAAAATCAATCTGCCATTGAAAACCCTATGAACAGCAGAGAAGCACTGACAATAGTGTTTCCCCTGTTGTACAGAGGGTCGCTATGAGTCGGATACTGACTCGACGGCACCTAACAACAACAACAACAATGTATACATGTATTGAACATTACATGGTAAACCATTAATGTGTGCAATTTTATGTTTTTATACATTAGCTAAATTTAAAAAATACTCTTGCTCCTATAAAAAGAAAAGAATGCATATGTCACAGTACATAGTTATCATCTGTTAAGTAACTGCACTTTTTTTTCATGAGCTAATACAAAACCTATACTATTACTGCAGGAAAATTATCCTTGGTTCCTGTTCCCTTGTTAAGAAGAATTTATAAGGAACCACAGCAAAGAAAAACTCAGGAGTCACTTTGTAAAGTAGAAAGGGGAGTGAGTTTATTAAGAGAAATGGGAAAGGTTACACTCTGAGACAAACCACAGAGCCGGCTGCTCAAGGGGGAGAGTCAGCAACCTAATGTTGGAGTATGAGTCTTTCTATATGTAGCTCCTTTTTTGATGAGAGTCTAGATAACATTAGGGTGGATCTAGCCTACAGCTGGTTTTCTTGGGACTCTTTGCTGGATATTGACAGGATGTGAGCCTCTGTATCATCTCATTTGGTGACTCTTGCAAGGACTCCTGGGGCTATGGAATGTGGCTCTGTGCTTCTTGTTCCCTGAGGCCCATTTTCCCTGCTGCTCATTCCTGACTGCTCCCTAACACTGTGATCTGAATGCTTGTGTCCCCCTCAAATTCATATGTTGAAATCTTCACCCTCCCCCCTCCAGGTGGTGGTTTGGAGTAGGAGCCTTTAAGAGGTGATTAGGTCATGAGGGTGGAGCTCTCATGAACAGGATCAGTGCCCTTTCCACTCCACAAGCCCAAAGCAAAGCAAAGCAAACAAACAATAAAGACAACAACAACAAAAATCCATCTATGAACCAGATGCCCAACCTGCCAGTGTTCTAATGGTGGACTTCCCAGCTTCCAACACTGTAAGAAGCATGTTTCTGCTGTGTGCCGGTCATCCAGTCTGTGGGAGTTGGTTATAGCAGCCGGAACTGAATAATGAAAGGTTAAATCAAAAAACAGACCCTTGGAATGGGAGATGACTAAAGTAAATGTTAACAAGGTGACAGCTGCATACCCGAGTTTTAACTAAGTCACTAAGACCTCACAAAGTTTCAACAGATGACAAATCCTACAATCGCTGATGGATTAATCTTTAGGTTAAAACAAAAGAGTAACTGCCACTTCAATCTGATTTGGCCAGCCCATAGGTGCCCCTCACAATAACTAAGTCAACCTAAGTAACACAACCCATGGAAAAAGATTGTAAAATCTGTAGACAACCGCCCCATCAAGGCTACCCATTTTCAGTAGTCCCTGCATGCTATGGACACTTTTTCTTTTGTCTGCCTCTCTAAAGAAAGCCTCTTTGCTCTTGTTTGCCTTTGTGTGAAAGTTATTCCTGGGCACCACACCCAGGAGCCCTGCACCTGGTTACTCCTTTTCCAGCTCTGGCAACATTTTCGGGAGGCTCAGGCCACAGTGAGACCACCTGCACGAGGGAACAAGTCTAAGAGAGAAGAAAAGGAATTTCTTGCGTTAGTTCCCCAGGATGTGCTCTCGAAGGTTTGTCACCTACTTTACCCTTTTGACTTTTCCTTTGAGAGCATCCCCAGCACTTTCCAAGTTATGGTGGGAAGGTTCACGAGCCCTTTTCTTTTCTGGATATCTCCTGAATCAGGAGGAGAGAGCCAGTGCTTCTCCCTACATTGCCTTTGCTCCTTCCCTCCAGCTCTCTCTCTTTGTCTTTCTCCCATCCTCCTCCCCAGCACGCCAACCCATGTCCCTCCTCCACCTCCTTCCACAATTTGTACCTCAACTGCCCCCATTTTATATGCAAGCCCACAGCTTGTAGCCTGACAGCGGAAGTCTACCCTGGAGTGATCTGTAGTCCCCACGTTGCCTTCAGCAACCTTTACTTCTCCTGGGTGAGCGTCTGTTCTCTGCCTCTGTTAAAAGGTCCTCACTGTGGGACCAGGAAGCATCAAAAAATCTGTGAACGCCAGGTCGCTCCCATGGGCATGGAGAGTCTTACTTATCAACCTTAAAACCTCGAACAAATCACAGTGACCCAGCACATGGGGCACTGAATTGGAGAACAAGGCCCCTGTGTCACACAGGTGAAAGTTCATTTTGAGGGGAGGTAAACAAATAGGGTGACATCTTGATTTTGTCAAATGTCACCATTTGTTTTTTAAACTATTTTAGTTCAGCAAAACCAAATCTCTCCCTTCCTGGACTTTTTACAATCTTTCCTGTGACTGTTGAACTTTGTGTGTACTTTAGGTGAAATATAATCCCTGTACTTCTCCTGCATTTGCACTTAACACAACCAACTGTTAGTTTCTTTGTGTCCAAGAACACTTTTAAGAGATTTGAGTAAGCCTCTTTTAAAAGGATCTCTTCCTCCCTGGACCCAAACAGGATATTGTATTTTACTAAGGGTAAACAAATTTTCATTATTCCCAAAGTTCAAGTGTGGCTTCCCGCCAGACACCCAGGATGATTAAAGAGGCTCCTGAATTTGCTCCATTTCCTTTGCTCATTCCTTCCAGCCACCTCATCGTTTTTCCCTCATTCTCCTCCCCAGCATTCCACATCCCTCCTCCGCCTCATTTCTCTCTTTGCACCCCATCTGCCCCCCTTTTAGATGTAAGCTCCCAGCTTGTAGCCTCACGGTGCAAACCCACCCTGGAGTGATCCATGGTCCCCACCTGCTTCAGCACCCTTCACCTCTCCTGGGTGAGCATCAATTCTCTACTGTGTTCTGTTCTGTCTGGCTCAGAAGTGCACATATGTGAAGATCCCAAGCAAGTTTATAACTACTAAATGAATAAATATGTGTACATATAGGTATCAAATTATTAATACATTCTGCATCTTCATATCTGTCTCCAACTTAATGCTTTCATTTGACTTCTGATGCTAAGTGCTGGGAGTGGTCATTCCATCTGATATAACCCAGTAAGGAGTTTGACATTTACCTCAGGATGGACCTACCCCAGAGTAACAGAAGTCTCCCCACTTCCCATGGCCAGCCTCTAGGCTCCCTTTCCTTTCTAATTCCCAGGCTCTCTCCTTCTATTCTGTCCTCCCTCTCAAAACTATACTGTGGCTTTCATAGATAATTAGTACATTCTTCTGTCTGAATTGGTTTTCAGGCTCTGAATGTAGTTGCAAATCTCACTGGCAATATACCAGCCACCTTCTTCAAACTGGTAAACACCACCATTGCTGTCCCTTAGAACAGGCTTGTTCTGCAGCAGAATGTAAAGAATATGGGTGTGTTGGCTTGATGTGGCATCTTCTTTATACCTTACATGCTCAGGAGCTTAATGCTGCCTTTGCCTGATGGCTCCTAAATTCCTCTAAACCAATGTACCTCAGAAATCAACTTCACTACCTGGGGATATAGCTCAGTGAGAGAGCAGCTGCTTAGCTTGTGCAAGTTTGTGCTGGGTTCCATTCCAGGTACCAAAAGAAAAAAAAAATCGATTCAACTACCTTCACATACAGACATGTAGATCAATGTCCAAAAAGTGTTAATTCCTCTTTTCACCTTTCATTGTGTCTCTGAAGAATATATATATATATATATAATATATATATATATATATATATATATATATATATATATATATATATATATATATATACTGGTTAGAAAAAGGAAGATGTATTATCAATGGCACAGACCTTGAGAAAATCTAGAATATTCCACAGAGCATAGCATAGAGGCTGAGGCTCTTTTGATGTTTCTGTGCTGTTTTAAATATGATTTAATTGAAGCATTTTTGTGTGTCTGCTACAGTGGAGATGCTGTCAACTATGGGCTCAAAAGTCTGAAGCCTGAAGCCAGCCCTTACCCTTGCTGAATGTTCACCTTCCTGACTGGTTTGCTTCACAGTCTCTTTCTCTGCACCAGGACAGGAGGAAGTGTCCTCACTTAAGCCCATGGAAGCTTCTGGGTTGTCTCTTCTCCAGCAATACACCCCCATGCCAGGATCGCTTGGCCACCCAATGTGTGGAAAGTGATTCCTATCAAAATGCTCCTTTCTTTTGTGCACCAACAACACACTTAGGATTCATGCTTAATTCCTGAGCCTCCTCTGGCACTCTGCAAGTAGATGCATGCATGCACACACGCACGTACACACGCATGTATGCACACACACACACACACACATACATGCACACACTCACAAAACCAGAGACACACATGGAGATTTCTCTGTTCATTCCCACATCATCCTGAGTCCAAAAAGCCTTCCACTCTACCCCAGCCATTCTCCCAGGCTTAGCAAAGAGAAGTTTTACTGTGTAACTTGAGGCCAGGGCTGCGACCAGGTGGCTTTGAGTTAGTAGCCTCAGAAGGGCTCTTGTCCTCCCACCAGCTGGCCTGGATGTACTGCCAACAGCCAGGTGTCCCTTCTCAAGAGACAATCTTCAGAAAAGATGGGAGGGTAATTGCTGGAGGGATGAGTTTGTTCCCTGATTCAAAGGCAAATCATTCCTGTCAATGCTTCATTATTACCATCTGTCGCCTGAAAGTCCCCATAGCTGGCTTCCTCACCTTTGGGTCTCATGCTCACCCTGAACACAATCACACTAGCTTGGCAACTGGAAGAAATGAAAATACAGGAAGAAGATGAGTGATCCAGAGGACAGTCGTCTGAGGTTAAGAGACTCAAGACAAAGTTGAGATTCACAATTTAAAAAGGAAGTGAGGGGCCAGGCATAGTGGTGCACACCTGTAATCCCAGCGGCTTGGGAGGCAGAGGCAGGAGGATCGCAAGTTCGAGACCAGAGGAAGTCTGCCTAACTTAGCGAGACCCTGTCTCAAAAAGTAAAAAAAAAGGGGGGGGATGGGGATGGGGATGCAGCACAGTGGTCCAGCACTTGCAGAGCATGCAAGCGTGGGGCCCTGGGTTCAACCCCTAGTACCGCAAAAAAAAAAAAAAAAAAAAAAAAGGAAGTGAGGCTGGGGCTGGGGCTCAGGGGTAGAGTACTTGCCTAGTGCATGTGAGGCTCTGGATTTGACCCCAACACTGCAATTGTAAGAAAAAAAAATGAGCAAACAAGAAAGTGCCATGGCTCATAGTATTAGTCAATTAAGATAAGCAATTTTTTTTTCAGTACTGGGGGTTGAACCCAGGGCCTTGTACTTGCATGCTTTGCAAGTGTTGAACCACTGAGCTACATACCCCCAGCCTTTTTGTTTTTTACTTTTTGGGACAGGGTCTCGCTAAATTACGCAGGCATCCTCTGGTCTTGAACTTGTGATCCTCCTGCCTCTGCCTCCTGAGCTGCTGGGATTACAGGCATTTGCCACCACACCCCGCTAAGATAAGCATTTTTAATAACAATTTCCTTTGGGTAGCCCATGCTTCTCAGAGTTGTTTGTTGATAAGGTGACACATGGTCCCACGGTTGCCAATCGTGGGTTTGGTTTTCTTTAAGAGACTTTTGTGCCCACGGCCTGACCTCTTTCAATCCCCACCTGCCTTCACCCAGTGATGGGCAACTGGTGTTAGCACGTGTGGCCTCTGTGCTGTGTGCTTGGATCAGTGACTATAATCAGAGGCCTGAAGTCTGGGATCAATTCTTCTCACTGCTGGGGGCTAATTAGCCCACCCACACTATCTGCTGTGCCCCAAGCACTGGTCTTCCAGTGGGACCAGGGTTTTCACAGAGCGCTCAGGAGAATTCTACACTGGAAACCAGTTCTAATCTCTGAAACACAAGCCAGGCGGCAGTACAATGATGAAAGAAGTTGGAGGACATCACCAAACCCAAGAACAAGGCTCAACTTCTGATTGCTCAAATGCTGAAATACTCCCTGTCCGTGGGTAAGAGCAGCTTCACAAGCTCCCCACATGTCCCCACTGTGGCCTGGAGATGCCCAGGCTCCCACAGAGTCTCCTGGGTCCCCCTGCTCTAGCCCTGAGTGTTCACACCCAGCCCAGCAGGCAGCCTCTGCACCCACAGAAGGGGTCAGCCACTCCATCCATGCAATGCTTTTATATCATCGATGCACAAATCACTGTGGGATTTCTCCATGACAGTTCCAATTGTCACAGTTTAGAGAGACTCAGTGGAACTGGAGCTAGGCAGCTCAGAGATGGCCACATGAAGGAAGAATACAACCAAGAATTTTTCGGGAGAGAGGTAAAAGCCTTGTAAAGACAATGATTGAACCATATGTGGCAGGTGAACCAGGACTCAAGATCCAATCCTGAAGAGCACCCCCTCTCCAAAGTATGAAGGTGAGGTTAGGGCAAATACAAGAAAGTATAGGGTCAGTGTCCCTTATCTAAAATGTTTGGAACAAAAAGTGTTTTGGGTTTAAGATGTTTCCTGATTTGGGAATATTTGCATGTACATAAGGAAATACCTTGGTGATGGAACCCAAGTCTAAACATGAAATTCATTTGTTTTTCATATACACCTGATACATAGCCTGAAAGCAATTTTATGCAATATTTTTGGTGCACCTGCATTTTGACTCTGACCTTTTACATAAGGTCAGGTGAAGAATTTTCTTGTTTTAGTGTTATGCTGGTCCTCAGAAAATTTTGGATTTTGGAGAATTTCAGATTTCAGATTTTTGGATTTCAGATTTTTCTCAATTTACACTACTTTGTATGAACAATAATAAACTTGTTTTGTTGTTGTTTTGGTAGTGCTTGGGATCAAACACAGGGTCTCGGTTAAATCCCAGCCTTTAATAAACTTAGGAAAGCAGACAGTATCAAAGGATACTGGAGGTGGAAGACCTAAACAAGTACAACATACATAACCAGTTTTAAAGTGTGAGAATTTGGCAGCTTGAATATGGATTATTAAGAGAAAACTGGAATCTCTGTCTTATGATTGCAATTTTTTGATGCCAATGTCAAGAAGAACGGACATATGCCCAATTATTTGCTTGGTGCTTCTATTCAAACAGAATTTTGAACTGGAAATGACTCGTTGATTTGGACAGTAGATATTTTGGTCACTGTTGTCATTACTTACATGAGTTTGCAAAAGGGAATAAAAATTCTCCACAAACTGATGGAGAGTGAGCCTGAAAAACCTTCCTGTTTTCCACCAGAGAAATCACAGAATTCTAATGGAGCATACTCTATCCGCATAGTCCAAGCCCCTATATTTTGGATGCTGGTGGGAGGTGAAGACACAACACAACAAAGTAAGCAAAGATTGACCAGGGAATTTAGGAGGTCAAGTTCCCATTCTAGCTCAGCTATTGAACCTCAGAGAAATTTTGCTTTGAAAATAACTTTTCTTTTCATAATTAAAAATTGTACATATTTATTATTAAACATAATCCAGAAGAGTATAGTGCACGAAATAAAAACTCTCAATCTCCCACCAGCCAGAGATGGCCCAAGTCTAAAGTTAACATTCGGTTAAACATATTTCTGAACAACATACTCCGTTTATAGTCCATGTGTGAGCACACAATAATATACCATTTACATCATTGCAGTCCTAATATATAGACTATTTTCATGTGATTTTTATCCTTGATTCTATTTATTTGCTGCATTATTTTTATTGATTTGCAAATGTTGAACCATCCTTGCATTCCTGGAATGAAACCAACTTGATCATGGTGTATGATTTCTTAAATGTATTGTTGAACTTGATTAGAAAATATTTTATTAAGGATTCATATGTCTATGTTCATCAAAAGTATTAATCTATATTTTTCATTTTTTGTTATGTCCTCATCAGGTTTTGGTATCAGGGTAAGACTGGCTTCATAGAATGAGTTTGGAAATGTTCCTTCCCTTTTTATTTTATGAAATAATTTGAAAATCATTGGTGTTAGTTCTTTAAAAGTCTGGTAGAAACTGGGCACCATGATACACATCTATAATCCAAGATGCATGGGATCCTGAGGCATGAGGATTGTGAGTGTGAAAACAGAAGCAGCTTGCACAACTTAGCCATACCCTGTCTCAAAATAAAAAGGGTCTACGGGGAAATTCAGTGGCACAGCATTTCCTAGCATATATGAAGCCCTGGGTTCAATGCCCAGTACTAAAAAAGAAATTAAAGACAAACAAAATTCTGGTAGAATTCATCTACAATTCTGCCCAATCCTGGGCTTTTCTTTTGAAGGAAGCTTTTTATTACTGCTTTGATTTAATCACTTGTTATTGATTCACTTAGATTTTTTTTATATACTCTTGGTTCAATTTTGGTAGGTCACACGTGTCTAGAAATTTTTACATTTCTTTTAAATTTCTAAATTTCATGTCATTTTTCAAAATACTTTCTAATGATCTTATGGATTTCAGAGCTATTTTTCATAATATCTATCACCTTTATTGTCTGCAATTTTATTTATTTGGATCTTCTCTTTCTTTTGGTTATTTTGGGTAAGATTTTGTCAAATTTATCTTTTCAAAGAATCAACTCTTCATATTATTCTTTTAGTCTCCAATTTATTTATTTCCATTCTGATCTTGATTATGCCTGTCCATCTACTAATTTAGAGTATGGATGGTTCTTCTTTTTCTGTGACCTTGAGATTCATCAACAGGTTATCTGAGATCTCTCTGGTTTTTCTTTTAACATAAGTAATCATAGCTATAAACTTTTTTTTTTAAAACTGCTTAAGCTTAATCCCACAGGTTATGGTATATTGTATTTTCATTTTAATTTGATTCTAGGAAAATTTAAATTTATTCCTGATTTCTTTAATGACCACTGTTCATTCAAAAATATATTGTTCAATCTCCATGTGTTTGTAAAAGTTTCTGTAATTTGTCTTTCTATTGATTTCTACTTTAATTCTGATATGACCTGATAAAATCCAAAAAAATTATCTTACTGTCTGGTATTTGTTAAGGCTTGATTTATGACTTTAAAATATGATTTATTTTGGAAAAAGTTCCATGTACAGATGAAAACAATGTCTATTCTGCTGCTATTGGATGAAATACCCTGCAGATATCTGTTAAATCCACTTGATAAACTGCTTTTGTTGTAGTTAGGTGCCATTGAGTCATGTCTGACTCATAGTGACCCTATGTACAACAGAATAAAACACTACCTAACACTGTGTCATGTACTCAATTTTTTAATATTTAAGCCCACTGTAACAGCCACTGTGTCAATCATTAATTGAGTGTCTTCCTTTGTTTCATTGACCCTTCATTCTCCCAAACATGATGTCCGTGTCCAGGGATTGGTCCCTCCTGACAGCATGTCCAAAATATATAAGACACAGTCTAGCCATTCTTGCTGCTAAGGAGCACTCTGTTGGTTCTTTTGACAGTTGATTCAATATTTTGACAGTATATTCAATATTTGTCTCCAGCACTATAATTCAAAAGCATCAATTCTTTTCCTGTCTCCCTTAGTCAACATCCAGCATTCACAACCTTATGATGCAACTGGAAATACCAGGGGATGAGTCAGGCACACTTTTGTCTTCCTTATGATGTCTTTGCTTTTCAACACTTTAACAAGGTCTTTTGCAACAGCTTTTTTCAATGCAATGTATCTTTCGATTTCTTGACTGCTACTTCCATGGGTGTTGGTTGTTGAATCAAATGAAGCAAAATCTTGGACAACTTCAATCTTTTCTCCATTTATCATGAAGTTGCATACTGACACAGTTGTAAGGATTTTTGTTTTCTTGGTGCTGAGGTACAATTCATACTAAAGACCATGTTCTTTTGATGTTCATCAGTAAATGCTTCAAATCTTCACTTTAAGCAAACAAAGTTGTGTCATCAGCATAATGCAGGTTATTAATGAATCTTCCTCCAATCCTGATGCCACGTTCTTCTTCATGAAGTCCAGCTTCTCAGATTATTTGCTCAGCATAGAGATTGAAGAGCTACAGTGAAAGGATACATCCCTGACTCACACCTTTCTTCACTTTAAGCCAAACAGTGTTTCCTTGCTCTGTTGTTTGAACGACTGCCCCATGATCCGTGTACAAATTCCTTATGAGTACAATTAACTGTTCTGGTATTCCCATTCTTCACAATTTTATCCATAATTTGTTGTGACCCACACAGTCAAAGGACTTTGCTTAGTCAATAAAATATAGATAGACATCTTTCTGGTATTCTCTGCTTTTGGCCAAAATCCTGACATCAGCAATGATGTCCCTGGTTCTACACCCTCTACTGAATCCAGCTTGATTTTCTGGCAGTTCCACAAACTGCTGAAGTCAATTTTAAATGATTTTTAGAAAAAATCTGTTTTACTTGTGTATGATATTAATGGTATTGTTCAGTAATTTCCACATTCATTTGGATCCCCTTTTTTTTGGAAAAGGCAAAAACATGGATCTCTTTCAGTCAGTTGGCCAGGTAGCTGTTTTCCAAATCTCTTGAGATAAGCATTATCTCTTGAGATAATGCTTCCAGTGCTGCATCTGTTTGCTGAAACCTCTCAATGGTAGTCCATCAATTCCTGGATCTTGTGTTCCACCAATACCTCAATGCAGCTTCCACTTCTTCCTTCAGTACCATTCATTCCTGATCATATGCAGCCTGTTGTAATGGTTGGTCATCCACTGATTCCTTTTGGTGTAATGACTCTGCATATTCTTTCCATCTTCTTTTGATATTTTCTCTGTCATTTAATATTTTCCCTGTAGAATCCTTCAGGATTGCCACTTAAGGCTTGAATTTTTCCTTTAATTCTTTAAGCTTGAAAAAAACTAGTGATAGGAATGCAAAAGGTTGAAAGAAAAAAGAAGGCTCAGTAGTTGCAAAATATGGCCTTGATGACAGAAATTATGCTGGAGATTGCATGATAGAATTTTGTCAGACTAAGGACATTTTCAGGGCTGGGATTTAGCTCAGTTGGTAGAGCACCACTTTGTAGTCTCTAAGGTCCCAAGTTCGAGTCCCAACACTACAAAAAAGGGAGAAGAACATGGCAATCCACTCCCAGAGGCAATCCTGAAACAATCAGCCATTGGAAACCCTATGAGGGTCACTATGAGTTGGACACTACTCAACGGCACCTAACAACAACAACAACAAAGGACATTTTCATTGCAAATACTTTTTTTTTACTAACAGAAATAGTGACTATACACATGGAATTCACCAGATGGAACATACAGGGGCCAAATTGACTACATTTGTGGAAAGAGATGATGGGAAAACTCAATATCAGAAATGAGAACAAGACCAGGTATTGATTGTGGATCAGACCATCAACTGCTCATATGCAGGTTCAAACGGAAACTGAAGAAACTTGATTGAGAGTGTAACTAAATTCTGATGCTTTGTTGAGTTTTGTCTGTATGATCCATCTCTTGGTGAGAGTACAGTATTGATGACATCCACAATTATTGTATCAAGAGCCAGTTTGTCTCTTTATGTCCTTTAGTGCTTGTTTTATAAAATTGGTTGATCTGACATTCAGTGCATATGTATTTACAATGATTATTTCTCCTCCTCCCCTTCTTCCCCTTTCTCCTCTTCCTCCCTTTTCCTCTTCCTCACATTCTCCTTCCCCTTCTTCCCCTTCTTCTTCTTCTTCTTCTTCTTCTTCTTCTTCTTCTTCTTCTTCTTCTCCTCCTCCTCCTCCTCCTCCTCTTTCTTCTTCTTTTTCATGGTACTAGAGATTGAACTCAGGACATCATGCATTCCAGACAAGTGCTCTACCACTGAGCGACACCCCCAGCCCTTTGTTATATCTTCTTGATGGGTTGTTCCCTTTATTAATATGTAGTGACCTTTGTCTATACTGACCAGCTTTGGCTTGAAGTCTGCTTTTGTCAGATATGAGTATAACTACTCCTGCTTACTTTCATGTCCCATTTTCCTAGAATATCATTTTCCATCCTTTCATTTCAGTCTGTGTACATCTTTGTCAGTGAGGTGAGTTTCTTGCAGGCAACAACTTGGGTCTTGTTTTTTAATCTAATCAGCCCATCTGCATCTTTTAATTGGAGAATTAAAGCCATTTACATTCAGGGCCATTATTGAAATGTATGAAGTAGTTCCTGTCATGGTATTGCTTATCTTTTGGTTGTTTTGAATAATCTATGTTAATTTCTTTCCTCCTTATTCTTCTTAGAGTTCTTATGATTTACTGAGTTAATCATGTTTGATTCTTTCCTAATTCTCATTTGCTTGCCTACTCTGCTAGTGAGATTTATTGTTTTCCATGCTCCTGTGATTGTGTATGTCTTACTTCCTATTCTATGTGTAGAATTACTTTAAGAATTATCATGGTTTGAATACAAAGTGTCCCACAAAGGTCATGTGCTTTAATGTTTGCTCCCCAGATGGTGGCACTATTTGTGGAGGTCATGGAACTTGGGAGGTGGTCTTAACTTTGTGGAAGTGATGCCACTGAGGATGGGCCTTTGTAGGCCTTTTTACTCAAGACCCAAAGCCCAGCTCTTTCTCTGCCTCTTGCTCAAGAAGATGTAAGGTTATTTGCTACAACACCCTGCCTCTTGCCACTTCCACACCTGTCCCACCACCATTATGAACTGATCTTCTAACTGTGAGCTTCCAATAAATCTCTTCTTCCAATAAGTTAGTTTCTGTTGGTTTTTCTGCTTTAGTGATAACAACCAACAAATACAAGTATCTTCCATAATACTGGTTTGTTGTTGTTAGGTGCCATCCAGTTGACATCCAACTCATAGCAACTTTACATACAACAGGCAAAACACTATTGTTAGTATTTCTCTGCTATTCATACAGTTTTCAATGGTTGATTGCTTTTTGAGAGTGAGTTGCCAGGTTCTTCTCCCAAGCCTACAGCACCTGGTGTTCCCAGGAGGTCTCCCATCCAAGTACTAACCAGGTCTGACCCTGCTTAGCATCCAAGATCTGACAGGATCAGACTCACAGAGATACAGCTGCAGGCAATACTAGTTTAGTGGTCATGAATTCCTTTAGAGACTGCCTGTTGTAGAAGCTCTCTATTTCAACTTTGATTCTGAAGAATAATTTTGCTAGACATAGTAAGCAGGGTTGCCAGTGATTTTCTTTCAGGGCTTGAAACAGATTATTTCATGCCCTCCTGGAATTCAGAGTTTCTGCTGAGAAATTTGTTGTTCTAATGGTTTTGAGTTTATAAATGACTTAGTACTTATCTCTTGTAGCTTTCAATATTCTTTCTTTCTTTGGTACTTTTGGTAGCTTAACTGTAAGATGATGTGCAGAAGTTCTTTTCTGCTCATGTCCATTTGGGGTTCTAAATGCCTCTTGTTCCTGGATGTCCATATATTTCCCTAGCTTTGGAAACATTTCTGCTATTATTTCACTGAATAGGTTTCCTATATCTTTAGCTTGTACTTGAGCTCATTTGTGTATACCAATTATGCATAAACTTGGTCTTTCAATTGTGTCCTGTAGTCTTATATATCCTGTTCATAATTTCTTTTTTCCTCTTATTGCTGCATTAATATGATAATTTATCAATCTTGTCCCCAAGATCTGATGTTCTTTCTTACAACTGATGTAGTCCAATGGTGAGGATTTAGACTGAATTTCTTATTTAGTTTATTGAGCTTTTCATTTTCAATATTTCTGTTTGGTTACCTTTCATACTCTACCTCTTTGTCAAATTATTCTTTCATATCCTCTATTGCCTTATGTAATTGATTCAGCTGTTTATTTGTATCTTCTTTGAATTCATTGATGATTTTTAAAATCAATCTTTCAAATTCTTTTTCCAGCATTTCATCTATTTTGATATCTTTGGATTCAATTGCTGAAGAGTTATGAATTTTGGAGAAGTCATGTTGAATTGTTTTCCCATATTTCTTGTGTTTCTATGTTGATATTGCACATCTGTTGGGATTGATATCTCTTTCTCTTTATGTGAGAGTCTTCCAGGGAACAGCCTTCTCTTGAGGGCCTAATCTCCAAATTTTCTCAGAGAGGAGACAACAAAGCACAGTAAAAACAACACAAAAACAAACCAGATATAAAAATACAATAAAACTAATTAAAAAGATAGCTACACCCCTCATAACAATAGAAAAGAATGGAGCAAAAATAATACAGAATAAACTAAAAAGTTAAAAATTCATAAGAGTAAAATTAATAATAATAATAAAATAGTAAAAGGGACAGGAAAAGGTGAAATAAAGGAGTAAGATTTTTTAAAAAGAAGAAAATGAGAAAGGGCAAAAAACAAGAGATAATAAAATCCAATTAAAGAATAATGAATAAGTAAATACAATTAGATCAAAGTAAGAGGAAAAAAGAAACACAAAGAAAATGAGTCAAAAAATTCCTCCTGGCTGAGGTGCTTGTATTGGAGAAGTTTCTTCCTGGGTTGTCTGATATTGGAATCTGCTAGGCACTGGCAGAGAGTGGTAGGTAGTGAGTTTCAGCAAAGGCCTATTGTAATTCCTCTCAGCTCCCACCAAACAGGTTGGTGCTGTATGTAGCCCGAACCCTGCCCTGGGTATGTTAACTGTGGTAAGGTTGTATTCACTCCAAGGTCTTTTTAAATGTGCATCTGGAGCTGCTACTAGCCTCAATGAGCTTCAACGACACACAGGGTAGGCAGACCCCCTCTTGCTCCAGAGGCCCTCGGTCCATGTAGCCAGGGATGTGGCACATGTCTGAGCCATGGTATATCCCAGAATGCCTCAGAGAGTAGGGGAGGCTACAGACCACTGATCCTGTGTTGGAGAGAGGGGACGTAGGGACCAAGCCATCTGCTGGCCTCAGTCTTGGCCCTCTCAGCCTCGCCCCTGCAGTACTCCATGCATGACCAATCTAACTCCTTACCACAGAGGGCAGCTTGCCCACCACTGTGTCCTCCACAGCCCATACTCCCCATTGATGAAACTTCTCCATGACCATTTCTCCTGGCCATTTCCAACCGAGTCACTGGGGCAGGGTGTCCCCAGGAACCCTAAACTGCCACTACTTTTGGGCTCATTTAACTAATTCCTTCTACAACATTTAATTCACCATTTTAGCCTTTGGTGTCTGTAGGAGATTGGTTCCAAGACCTCCTGATGGATATCAAAACCCACCAACACTCAAGTCCACGGGAACTTCTGGGTCAAGGTTTCCAGTGTCCTTGGCTCTGCCAACTCTGATTTCTCCTTGTCCCATACCTTGCAGTCCTGTACACCCTTAATTGATCCCTGTCTTTGGCAAAACATCTCTGGCCTGGCTTTGGGACACTGTGCTTCTCTAGCTCCCCACAGCCCTCCACTTCCCCATGACTATCACCGTGTGCATGCATTCTTCCAAGTCCAATTGTCCTTTGGTGTCCTAGAAGGACTAGTTCCAGTACCACCCACTCCACTTTGGATGCCAAAATCTGTGGGTACTGAAAGTCCTTTATATAAAAAGGCATCTAACCTGTGTGCATCCTCCTGTTTTCCTGAGATCAGCTCTAGCTTACTTGCAATACCTAACACAATGCAAAAGCTGTGTAAATAGTTGCTATGCTACGTTGTTTAGGGAATAATGACAGAAAAAGTCTGTACATATTCAGTACAGACAATTTTCCCCCAATCTTTCTTCCTTCTTTCTTTCTTTCTTTGGATTTATTTGTTTGTTTGTTTGTTTGTTTGTTTTTGTGGTAGTTGGGGGTTGAACTCAGGGCCTTGCACATACTTTGCAAGCCTTCTACCACTGGGCTGCACATCCAGCCCATTTTTTAATTTTTTATTTTGGGACAGGGTCTCACTAAATTGTACAGGCTGCCTCTGGCCTCGAACTCACTCACCATTCTCCTGGTTCCACATCCTGAGTCACTGGGATTACAGGTCTGTACTACCATGCTTAGTTTTTCCCAGGTATTTTAATCTGAGGTTGTTTGAATCCACAGATACAGAATTCCCAGACATGGAGGGTTGACTATGAGATGCCCACCTTCTCAAGGCAAAGTTCTCTGGTCCTGGAAAGCATTGAGCTAATTTCTACATGGAAAGATAAATCAGGTGGACCTGGAGAATAGAAATGCATATATGTAGGGAGACTTTAACATAAACACTGTCGGCCTCTAAGAGAAATTTAAGAAGTCTAAATAGGAAGACAGATAGTTTAATTGCAGCAACAGGGTACATGGGTGACAGAGAAACTAAGCAGGTGATTTAGAAAGGTGAAGAAGAAGCCATTGCAGTAGCCCAGGAGTTAGGAAGCTGGAACCATGGCAAGAATCATTGCTGCACCAGAGCCACCACCATGGAGAAAAGGGGAGGCACCTAGCTTCTCTCTTCTTCCCCTGCCATCCTCCCCTGGAGGCTGAGCCACCAAATCCTGGAAATGCAGTGTCCAGGTGACATGGGTCTGGCAGAGCAGAGCGAGTTGGGGAAGGGGTTGGAAGTGGACAGAGGGCAGAGAGGCCCAGGGCTTTGTTTTCCCCCATGGACCAAGGCAGACATCTCACTGCCCCCTGAGCAGCAGAGCCAGGCTTCTTCTAGGCACTGCCACCAGCCCAGGAGTGAGAGACGACTCCACACCACAGATGGACCTCAGCAGCTGCCCCTACTGTGCTCACAGGGTACTCATTCAGGCACAGCCTTGGAAATCACACATCTTGCAGTGTATCTATAAGCAGACTGGTTCCCTAAGTGGTGTTGGAGACTTAAAGAAAGCGATGCTCCTGGATGCCGCACTTCTAGACAGACACACACCTGCTGCAGGCTACAGCCTCTCTCAGGACATTTCTCCTAATGGAGCCCCATGGCCAAGGTCTTCTGATCCTTAAGTTATATTTGTGCCTGTTAATTCTAAAGAGTACGATGTGATTTAATGAAGAGACCAAATGTTTACCTTGTGCAACCCAAATGTCCACTAACAGATAAATGAATAAACCAAAGCTGGTATACACAGGCAATGGAATGGTATTCAGCCTTAACAAGGAAGGAAATGTTTACACATGGAGGAGCCTTGAGGGCATTGTTGCTGTTGTTAGGTGCCATTGAGTCAGTGTCTGATTCATAGCGATCCTATGTACAACAGGTGAAACACTATTGTCAGTACTTCTTTGCTATTCATAGTTTTCAATGGCTGATTGTTTTTGGGAGTGGGTTGCCGGGACCTTCTCCCAAGCCTACAGCACCTGGTGTTCCCAGGCAGTCCCCCATCCAAGTACTAACCAAGCCTAACCCTGCTTAGCTTCCGAGATCTGACAGAATCGGATGCCACAGTGGTACAGCAGCAGGCTTGAGGGCATTAGGCTAGGTGAAAAGAGTCATTCACAAGGATAAGGACTGTGTGATCACACTTACAGGACAAATCTAGAAAAAAATTCATAGAAAGTAGAACAGTGGCTTCCAAGAGCTGGTGGGTGGGTGAGTGTGGAGTTAATGTTTATTGGGGACAGAGTTTCAGTTTGGGAAGATGAAAAAGTTCTGGAAATGGATGGTGATCCTTGTACACCAAAGTGAACATACTACCACTGAACTATACAGTTAACATGGCTCAAATAGTCTATTTTATGTCATGCATATTTAAACCACAATACAGAATTTAAATTAAAAAAAATATGTACCTTATGGTTTTCCTCTCAATGTCCGGTCATTTTGAACATTTTAAAGTAACTTTTGCAAGTGCATTATGAGTCATAAGGCCATGCTTTGCATGACTCATGAGACCCTCCTGCCTTACAGTCAGATGGGTCTTTCCCACTGAGGTGACTGTGGTGACCCTGAGGAAGGCCTGCCAGGACGAGTCTCCACAGAGAGCCTCTCCAGCTAAGAGAAACCGGAGCACAAATTGATCAGCAGGGAAAGGAGTGAGGATCCTGCTGGTCTAATAATACAGGAAATAACTCTTGATCCACTTCCTCTCTTTAGCTTTGACTTTGCTGACTACAAAAGTGGGTGGCTGTGAAACAGGCCTGCCCAGTGGTGGGAGAGAGTACCCACCCTTGGAAGAACAAGTTGGCAGGAGTACAACTGTCTCACTCTATCCATCTCTGTCTTCTCATGGATCAGATTTTAGGATGTCTGACCCTTGAAGACACCAACTGGCACTCAAAAAACCAGGAGGCACCTGCGCCCAGCCTAAGCTCCCACTGCGCTCAGAAACCCTTCTCTCTTAAACGAGCTGGGGTTGCCATCAGAGTCTGCACCCCTGCAGCTTGGAGGTCCCGCTTTGTCCTCCAACCTCCACCAGGGAGAAACATACACAAATGGCTTTCTACCAACAAACTCAATGTGTCTTGCTTAACCATGGAGAGAAGCTTTGGGAGCAGGGTTACCAGTCCATCAGCATGGCTCTGGGAACCGGCCCTACCGCCTGGAGCTGTGCGCCTTCCCACAGTGCCTCATGGGAAGGGCTCAATAAACGGCAGGTGTTATTGCTACTAAAGAGAGCATGTATCTCAGTCCAGAAATGCAGGTGTGAAGGGAATGTCGATTTCTTTATATACCTTGTTGTTGTTGTTGTTGTTGTTGTTGTTGTTGTTGTTAGGTGCCCTCCAATTGATTCCAACTCATGGCAGCCTTACATACAACAGAAGGAAACCCTACTAGACAGTGTCCCATGCCTGGCACTATGTCAGTGCTATTCTGCCATTCATAGGGTTTTCCGTGGTTGACTGTTGTGGGAGTTGGCTTCCAGGTTCTTCTCCCAAGACTACAGCACCTGGTGTTCCCAGGCAGTCTGCCATCCAAGTACTAAGACCCGACCCTGCTTAGCTTCTGACATCTGATGGGACTGGATGCCAGAGTGGCTGCAGGCTTATTTCCCT
The DNA here is from genome assembly GCA_007922755.1 of Pedetes capensis. Taxonomy (NCBI): domain Eukaryota; kingdom Metazoa; phylum Chordata; class Mammalia; order Rodentia; family Pedetidae; genus Pedetes; species Pedetes capensis. Next base: position 26,614 of record VMDO01019617.1, read on the forward strand.
TAAAACCACTTAATTAGTATTCTGGGTGCCCACTCCCCCAGCACGGTAGTAGAAACTCTCCCTGGCATTGCTGGGTGTTGTTACCCCACCCTAACCTGCACTGCATCATAATCTGGAGGTTTATGAGTTGCCCACGCCTTGAGTGGCAGGCAATCCCATGGATTAAGGCAGTCCCAGCCACGCCCCCAGCAGCAGTGCCCCGCCCTTTAGAGAGCCTCACCTCTTCCTTCCACCCAGGCTCAGTGGGCGAGGGCTGGGCGTGGCCCTGCACTGATTCTCTCCAGCTGCTTCTGAAGTCACTAAGTTCCTCCCTCTGCCTCTGTCCAGGTCGCCTTGGTCTGCTCTACAATGTTGTAACAGAATACCACAGAGCAGGCAACCTGCAAGAGTGATAGTAGGCCTAAGTCACTTCAAAATCACTCTGGTTCCTTGAAAAACTAGCCCTCAATAAAACTGATAAAGGCAGGTGTGTCATGAGATGGCTGGGCCTGCAGAAGGGCTGAATTAAGAAAAATGTGGCAGCTTAAGAAAAATGTGGCAGCACTAGATAACTTTGTAAATGGTCACTAGATAACTTTGTAAAAAGTCAAATTCAGGGAATTCCTGCAAATGGACTGAGCTTTGGAAAAATGGAAACTTACTTTGTACCCTCCACCCCTTTACCTTAAAAAAAAAAAATTGCTTCTGTAATTCTGCTTCTCCTGCCCCTACCCTATAAAGACCCTAATGAATGTGAGTTGGATGCTGCTTTCTGAAAGTCCACTCCCGGGACTGAAAGCAGCCTGCCGGCTGGTCTAAATAAACTTTTCTGCTTCCGATCTGTTTGTTTGTGTCTTGGAGTATTTTTCTGGGGTCGAGCCACTGGGTAAAACACAGGCAATAGACATTTATTTGGCTCAGGGTTTTGGAGGCGGGGAAGGGAGGGTCACCAGGCAGCATGTGCAGAGGGCCTCCTTGCTGCATCCTAACACAGAGGAAGGCATGGCATGGTGCGGGGACAGTGAGTGGGTGAGAGGGGCTGAAGTCGCTTTTACAACAGACGCACTCTTGTGAGCAGGTCAGGAATCCAATCATGAGGACAGAGTCTCCATTATCTAGTCACCTCTTAAAGGTCCCATCTCTCAACACTGCTACACTGGGGATTAAGTTTCCAACGAGTGAATTCTGAGGGACACATTCCAACCATAGCAGGGCCCAGGCATGAAAGAGATGCCACCTAACCTGGGTAATTTCAGGAGTGTTTAAACCAAGGAGCAGAGGTTTGGGCAGCATTTAGGGAAACCGACTAGGGATGTGCAGGGTCCCAGAGCTGGGAGCTTTGCGGGTCATCACACCTGGAGGCCTAGGGACAAGGAGATGGTTCCCTGCAGGGAGGCTGGGCTCCTGAGGATCTGTCCTCGCTCTCTCACATTCTGCTGTCCACTGAGTCCTCACACTGGCTAAACCCAACCTGAAACCAGAAGGCAAAGGAATGTGCTGATGTGCATCCCATGAGCCACCTGGGGACCCTGCGAGGGGGAGGGAGGAGCGGCAAGCAGAGATACACAGGAACCTCTACTCCAGGAGCCCATGCCACCACTCCAGGGCACCAGCTTTCCCAATGATCTCACCATATGGTAACTGTAAATAGCCTTAGAATTACAGTCTGCCAACCTGATTATAGCCCATTATTTATAGACAGAGGGGGCAACATCTGGGAACATTCTTCCTTCTTTTCTTCTTCCTCCTCTTCCTCCTCTTCTACCCTTTCTCCTTCTCCTCCTTCTCTTTCCTTCTACTACTACTACTACTACTCCTCCTCCTCCTCCTCCTTCTTCTTCTTCTTCTTCTTCTTCTTCTTCTTCTTCTTCTTCTTCTTCTTCTTCTTCAGTGTTGAGGATGGAATGAACCCAGGACCTCACTCATGCTAGGCAGGTGCTCTACACAGAGCTATAGCCGCATCCCTCAGAGAGGGTCATGTATAAGTTTAAGAGATAGCCAGGAACTCAGCCCACTCCAACTCACCTTCAGGTCCTCATCGAGCTGTGACATGCCACCAGGTAATATTTCAACCATTTGATTGAAAATACTGACCACTACTAGAGAACTCAATGACACCTAACAACAACATCAACTAGAAGATGAGTAACCTTACACCAGTTATCACGGAGCTATTACCAGTCACATGAACTGGTGTGGACAATGTCTCTGAGAATAGATTTAGTTCGAATTTAAGGGACAGAAAATGAGGGTACACAGTACCTGTCATGCAAGGAGTGATACTGACCTCTTGGTGTCTATTGTGCTGTGTGTGTGTGTGTGTGTGTGTGTGTGTGTGTGTGTGTGTGTGTGTCCTTTTGACCTATAACTTGAAGCAAAGTGATGTCTTAAGCCCAGGGGATCTGAACTGCAGAAAGCCTGGCTCAGCTCTAGCACACCATAAGCACTTGTTTCCTTCCTAAAAGAGTTGCAGAGATGGAGAAGGGGTGAAATTTTTCCAGCCCACCATAAAGGGTTATGGCCAACACCCCATAACAAAAGCCAGGTTAACAAGTGCTATGGTTTGGTTTGGTTTTGTTGTTCTTGTTGTTGTTTTTAGTTTTTTGAGACAGGTACTCGCTGGCTTTAAACTCATCATCCTCCTGTCTCTGCCTCCAGAGTGTTGGGATTACAGGTGTACACCTCCACACCTGGCTCTGGTTGGGATCTTAAATGTCTGCCAAAGGCCCGTATATTGAAAGGTTGGCCCCCAGCTTGGCCCCCAGCTGATGGCACGGTTGAGAAATGGTAGGACCTTTGTTTAGGGGGGACAGCCTCATGGATGGAAGTGAGGTCCTTGGGGATGTGCCTTTGAAGAGGATATTGAGACCTTACCCACTTCCCTCTCTTTTTACCTCCCAGCTTGCATGAGCTGAGCAGCGTTGCCTCCCCCCATGCCATTCTGCCTCACCACAGGTCCAAAATGATGGAGCCAAATAACCATGAACCAAAATCTCTGAAACTGTAAGCAAAATAAACCTTTCCTCCTTTTAAGTTGTTTATCTCAGGTATTTTGTAATAGTGATGGAAAGCTGCCTAACACTAGAGAAAAACATAAAAAATTTATTTGACAATAGATTCTTGTGACACAGGAGATTTTAGACTAAATGCCCAGAATGAGTTGCCCATGTTCACGCTTAGGTTGTTGGAACAAGGACAGCCAGGTGGAAACAATGTTGGACAAAAGGGTCTGAGCTCCTGGGAACAGACTGAGGGGGACTCAGCCAAGCCTGAGGGCTCAGATTCTTCCCGGCTCTTGTGTGCAGCATTTCTTCCTCCCAGGTATGCAGAGGACCCTTCCTGGAATGGGGGTTTTGTGACCCACTATCATGCAATGCTGGTCTGTACCCGTACTACTGTGGTATCCGATCCTGTCAGATCTCAGAAGCTAAGAAGGGTTGGGCCTGTTTAGTACTGGATAGGAAACCGCCTGGGAACACCAGGTGCTACAGGCTTGGGAGAAGGACCCTCCAACCCACTCCCAAAAAACAATCAGCCATTGAAAACCCCATGAATAGCAGAGAAGCACTGACAATAGCGTTTTGCCTGTTGCACATAGGTTCACTATGAGTTAGACACCAAGTTAATGGCACCTAACAACAACAACAATCATGCAGTGTAGGTAGAGAATTACTTTATGGCCAACTCTGAGACAGAAAGGTAGGGGAATGTTAGGGTACCATTTTCCAGTTTCGTAGCTAGCTTTGGAGAAAGGGGATTATGGTTGCTATGACCTGTCTTGGGGGAAGAGAATCCTGGTGTCTCTGGCTTGCAGTGAGGGAGAGTGAGGATGAAAGGTGGGAGTGCAGAAGAAGCTTAGCTTCTGGGGCCTTGGCTAGGGGGTAGCACTTTCTGGCCCCCACATTCTGATAGTTTAACATGACAGCAAGACCCCAGGTGTTACTGAGTCAGTTCCCTAAGAAGGCAAATTGCCTCCTGTCCACACCCAAACGAGCCTGGATTCTGTCACACCCCGCAATGGCAGGGCTATTTTTCAGGTTGAAGCTTCCCAGAGCTGTGCACAGATGTGTTTACACTACTGGACATTTATGCAGCCGTGCAGGCCTGTGTATTGCTCCCGGAAGTGCGGAAGGAATGCTTCTAAAGAGCTTTCAGTAACAGCAAACACAGTGGCTAGGCAAGGAAAGGCTTGGGCCAAGGCCAGCCTGTGCTCCCAGTTTCTGCGGACAGACCTCCAGGGCAACACCTTTCCTAAGCTGTTCACCCTGCCCTCTGCGCTCCCTCCAACAGGGGTCTCACTTAGGAGACTCCCCAGGCAGGACCAGCACTGCCTTCCTCCATCCTTGCCTTTTAACAGCTCACAAAATGTGATGTGTTCTTCGACTCTGCTTCCCAAAACTGTGCTCTGGGCTTTAGCCTCAGCATAGAGTGTTTCTCATCTGCCTCTAGGCATGTCCTTCTCTGGCTCACTGACAAGCTCGTCTTCCTCTGTCATGGAATCTACTAATCCAAGCTGGCAGGAGAAAAGCAGCCCACATGGAAGTGCAGAGGCGGCAAGGCGACCCTTTCCCTCCTCCTTCATCAGGGGTCACAGCAAGCCCTCCTCTGGCAAAAGACAGGTTACCAAGAGAAAAGAGGAACAGATTGGTATCATAGGGGTTTTACATACCAGAGATCCTTCAGAAATGAAGACCCACAGACCCAGGGAAGACTGTTTTCATGCTTAGGTGCCAGGAAGCCTGGACAGCTGTGGAGAAATGAGGTTGGCCTAAAAGGTCTGAGCTCATAGGAATAGACTAAGACAGACCCAGCCAGGTGTGGGGGGGTCATTCTTCCTGGACCCTCTGTGCAGTGTTCTTTAATCCCTTTCGGAGGCAGGACCCCTCTGGAGAGTCTTCGGAGAGAGGAAAGAAGGAAGAGAGTGACCTTTCTAGGTTTTATGGCTTCCTTTGGGGGAGAAGAGTTTTTATGATCTGCCTTGAGGAAGAAAACTTTTGGATTCTCTAACTTTAAGGTAGAATGGGGGTGAGGGACAGGGAGGTGCAGAGAGCTTGACTCAGAGGCCTGCCGATCTCCTTTGGTTCAAAGAAAGAATGTGCCAAAGCTATACTTTGGAGTGTCGTGTTCTAAGCCCCAGCTGAAAAGAACTTAGTCCCTCCAGCTAGGGGCCAAGTGCAGTAGGAGTCACCATCCAGCTCTAGGGGAGGGGCAGAAGCAAGGGCAGTCCCAGGAGCAGTCAAACTAGGGGGCTAGAAAGAAGGGGAGAGAGCAGGCCCTCAGCACGGATGAGAAACAAGGGCTCCCCAGGCAGCTTCCAAAGGCCCAGAGCTACAGGGAGGCAACTAGGCAAAGCACTGCATCCTTCTTACAAAGCCAGGTTTGTGGGAAGGTGAAGGCTGCCTGCCCCAGAGCAAGGAGCAACTGTGACAGTGATTCCCTCAAAAATGACCATGGTGGGCAGCTGCCAATGGCATCTCCAGTGATCAGGAGTGGAGGGGGCCCAGGGTCAAGGTGAGACCCTGAGTGGTGACTGCAACACAGGGTTTGTGCCAGCCCCTGGGAGGAGGTGCATCTACCTGGTTCAGGGCTGAAGCGCTGACATCCAGTACAGTGCTCGGCTCATGGAAGCAGTTCATCAGTTATTGAACAAAATGAACAAACAGAACTAATGAGTGAACAAGGGAATTTTGTAATTCCACAGGCCAAATGCCTGACTGAGGCATGTTGGGGCTGAGACCCTCCAGGAGACTCTGGCCACTGTTGGAACTGAAAACCATTTGAATCTCTGTTACCTCTCTGTCCTTGTACCTGCAATGTCTACAGGGGGTTCAGGACTGTTAAATAAAAATTATCACAGGAAGACATTGTTTGGGACTAAGTTCCTGCACAGACCAGGCTAAAAATCAAGATGGTGTCACTCATGTTAAAGTTCCAAGTCACCAAACAGAAACTAAGCTGTTTATCCAGCCTAGTGAGAAATCATGATTCAAAAGATAACAGCCAAATTTCTCAAGCAGGCCAGTTTCAATTGCCGTGATAGTGAAGTTCCCTCAGCCTTAATCTTTACACAAAAAAAGGTAACCTCCATGACCTGATGTGCACTAATCAGTTACTTTTCTAACTCTCTGTCTCCACGTCCCTGCCTTACAAGGACAGAAACTTTGAAATGACTAATTGGCTTTATATTCTTTTGTCTCTTTCCATCAGCACTTCTCTGTCTATAAAAACCACCTCTTCCACTCAGCCCATCAGATCACTTATTCTAGTTGATGGAATAAAATGTTGGTCCAATGCTAGCACTACAAGTAAAACCAATGAAGGTCTTTAAACTACATTATTATAGCTTTGTCCTTTCACAGCACGTTTTGGAAGTTGAATCAAAATGCTTATTCCAGACCTATCTGTCTTTTGACTTTGGATTCAGAGTTTGGGAAAACATGACCTTTCTTCTATGGTATTATGAGAGATGGGCAAGGATCAAGTTGGTGAACAGTTCTCCTTGGCATGCCTGGTTGCCCCCAATGCTGTTTCTTCCTACCAGTGGCTGCACCCTGAGGCTCTGGGTCTGAGTCCACAAGGTGCAGGGTAGTGGTGGTGTCAATCAAGGACACTAGTACTGGAGACCAAAACATGCCCGCCTAAGTATGAGAAAAAATTGTTCTTTTGTAAGAGGAATTGCAATCAATAAAGGAAAGTCCGTTTGTTAAAGGGGTCTCCCTCTCTGCACGAGGATGAGAAGAGCGGACTAAATCACTATGCCCTCATCCCTGGAGACACACCATGGCCGCTCCAAATGCTACCCCAAAGTATGGCACTCTGGGCCTCAGATGTAGCCTCAAAAAACAAAATCTCTCTCCCACCTTCTCCTGCTGCCCTTTGTCACCTCAAGGCAAGCCATAGGAACTAAGGCTCCTCTTCCCCAAGGCAGGTCAGAGAAATCAGAACCCTTTTCCCCAAAGTCAGCCATAAAGCATAAAAAATGTTACTTGAATCTCTCCCCAACTATCTTGTCTTGGAGCTGCCATGAAGAAATTCTCTGACCTACCTAGTCTGATAGAGGATGATAAGATTCCCATTCCAGAGGAGTCCTGCCCTATATCTGGTAGGAAATGTGACAGAATGCAGTGCAAAGTCAAAACAAGCACAGCCAAGCTCTTGAATAGTGGAGAAAGATTTGTTACCTGCACCAAGTAAGGAGAACCCAGGAGTTATTTCCAAAGCAATGCCCTCCTTGAGCAAAGGAAGCCTGGGGATTTTGTTCACAGAGCCTGTACACATTCATATAGGAAAGTACTTCAGGAGTGATCACAGTACTGAGCATGCTCAGTTTAAGGTCACAATTTAAGACAGAAAGATAGTAGAGACATATTTGGTCATACTTAGCTCAAGGTCATGGAGCACATGTTTAAAAGGTTAAAATGGTAGACAGGAGTACTTCTGGGCATGGTCAGCTTGCATCATAAAGTTTTAGATGGAAATAAAGGAAAGGACACTTTGAAGGTGTTAACGGAGATTTCTGGGGAGTGGAGAGAGGCAGATCTAGAGCATGGATCCGGGAATCTGGCAGCAAAACCCTGGTCCTTTTATCCAGTGTATGGATGAATTTATACTCAACACAGAAGTTACAGCAGAGAGTATACAATAGGTTTATTACAGATAGGTCACCTAACAAAAGCACCACCACCATGAAGAAATAATTACTGAGAAGACTGAGACACCAGGAGAAGCTTAGGTAAACCTGCAAAGGAATTTGAAATAAACTGGGTTCCCTGGGTGAATCTGCATAAGGATGTTTCTGTTCCCAGGGGATGGTAAAGAAGACAGAGAACAGGAGAATTAAGCAGGATTTTAGAGGAAAAACGTACCTTAGACAGAGAAGATGGTGGACCCAAGAGAAGGGAGAGATGTGTGCGTTGTTACTAGAGAGAGAAGAGAAGAGAAAGGGGCAAGTGAAGAGGCAAGGAAAGAAAGGAAAAAGAAAGCAAGTGCCTGTTTCTCCTAGTTTTATTCAAACTAGGGCAAGGTCAGGGGTGGCACCATTTGTGGTGCCACCCAGAACCACTCCCCTAACATCCTCCTCAACTGGAAAATTCCACTCTATCCCCATATAAGAAGACACCTTGCTGTACCTGGCAATTGTTCTCTCATTCCCAGAAGCAGCCACTCTGTCTTTCTGCTTATTAAAATCTCTCCTGTGAGTTCTTGAGTGAGGAGTAGTCTTTGGGAGACACTTTCAGTCCTTCCTCATGCAGGTCCTCAAGTTCCTGGTTCTGGGGTCTGGCTCCCCCCAAAAGAAGTCCTCCAGCTCTCTCAACTCTCTTCAGTCTCCAATCTCTGCCTTTCTTTAGAAAACTCCATCCTATCCATGGGTACTGATATAAGGCTGGCAGTCATTTCCTTTAACCAGACATTATAGGGCACATAGGGGTTGGAAAAGGGCTGATGCTTGTCCTCCCCGTCATACAGGGTCATGGCCAGCACTGCTACAAAAAAGACTGGTTAACAAGAGAAGAGCATATAAATGTACTTGCTCATAGTTTTACATGTTATGAGAGCCATCAGATTGAAGACTGAAAGGCCCAGGGTGAATAATCTGTTTTTTTTAGGTTCAATGAAGTAGAGACAGACATGTCAAAATGGGGTTAGACAACAGGGTTCAAGCTAATGGGAACAAGCTGAGGGGGATGTAGAGAGGCCTGGCTGGTCAGATTCCTCTTGGCCCCTCTGTGCAGCATTCCTTCCTCCTGGTATGGGGCAGGCCCCTTCTGAAAAGAGGGTCTTATGATCTACTCTCAGATAAGGTAGGGCAAAGAATTTTTTAATGGCCAACTCTTACACAGAAAGGCAACGGAAAGTTAGAGTACTCTTTTTAGGTTGTATGGTTGGATTTAGATAAAAGGGATTCTGGTTTCTTTGACCCACTTGAGGGAAAGGAATCTTTGTGGCTTGGCTTGAAGGATGAGAGACAGGAGGGCAAGAGAAGGTCACAGACGTTGCTCCTGAGGCCCTCACTTTAGGACATCACTTTCTGGGGCTGGTATTCCCTGAGACAGGTGGCTGAAATCAGAAGTGGACAGGCAGTGCTAAAACCATGAAGTATTAGAAACACCCAAGAAGAGCATTGGCCCTCCAAACTCAAAAGAACAGTCCAGAGGGTTGAGGCCATGGCCTCTGGACTCAGCCCAGGAGCCTTGCCTGTCACCAAGCCTCCTCCATAACTGTGATCCAACATGAATGCCTTAGAACCTGCCCCATTCTCTGCCTCATACCAGGTTCCACCATCAGGGAGGAGCCCCATGTTGGTGTCTGTGAGCAGAGGGAGGTAGGAGAAGAATTTAGGGCCTTTTGGGCCAGCAACCTCAGGATCCAGGTCAGGGAAAGGAGGCCCCCCTCCAGGTACAGGTAGCAGTGAAAAGAATTCCCCTGTCCCACAGGCAGACTTAGAAGTCATTATTTAAGTCGTCATCAGAACGTACATATCCTTTAATAAAAGGTTCACAAGTGCCTTTGTTATACCCTGGTGAGAGCATAAATGGGGATGTATTAGGGCAGATAAAAGGGACCTGGGGTAACAAAAATAACTATGGTTGTTATTGCAGATATGATGAAAGTTTTTTATGTTCTTCTTCCTCTTTTTTTTTTTTTTTTTTTCAGTACTGGGGTTGTACCAAGGGCCTCTGCGCTTGCATGCTTTGCAAGGGCTGGACCACTGAGCTGCACCCCCAACCCTTTTTTTTTTTTTTTTTTTTTTTTTTTTTTTTTTTGTAACTTTTTGAGACAGGGTCTAGCTAAGTTACACAGACTTCCTCTGGTCTCGAACTTGTGATCCTCCTGCCTCCGACTCCCAAGCCTCTGGGGTTACAGGCGTGTGCCACCCTGCCCGGCCATCCTCCTCTTTCTTTTGGTACTCTTTCTACTGCTTTCCCTCCCTCCTTCCTTCTGTTCCTCCCTTTCCCTTCCTGCCTGCCCGTTTTTCCTTCTTTCCTTCTCTCTTTCCTTCTTACCCTTACCTTGACAGAGTACTTGGGGGTATCTATAGGCATAGCTGCATCATATCATGGATACTAACATGAAAAAACACTACTAGCTCCTACAGAAATCCTTCCAAAGACAGGGGAGACTCCAAGGAATTCTGTAATCCTAAAATAAATTGGGAGAAGGATCCGGCAACCCACTCCCCAAAAAACAATCTTCCATTGAAAACCCTGTGAATAGCAGAGAAGCACTGGCAATAGTGTTTTGCCTGTTGTACATAGAGTAGGTATGACTCAGACACCGACTTGACAGCACCTAAAAACAACAGAATAAATTGGGGATCATTAATGCAAAATCACAGAATGCTGGCTTCTGAATTGCAGAAACTTAGATTCTCAATAAACTAAATTTTCTTACAAAAAAACCCCCCAAGATTTTAATAAACAATTCAGAGATTGCACATAAAGCAAAGAAGAGAATCCATCAACTATATTCCATCATCCAACCATCACAGCTTTTCACCCTTGCTGTCCTTTCTGGGGCTAGGGGAGGCACCTGTGTGCAGTGAGCTCAGTTATACTCATGCCACCTCCCTTGTTATGACCCATGTGCCAGACATATTGTTTCCATGTCATTAATTCTTTTCTAAGGTTTCTAAAGGCTTCAGAAGTTCATTTTATGAAACATTTATTCCTCACCAAAGTTGTTCACACATACCAAATCAAAATACATCTCTTTGGCATATTTTAAGCTGTTTTTTCTGAGAAATTTACAGATACCCAAGTAGCTCTGAAAAAGCTGTCCTTTTGCAAGAGAAATTTGTATCTATAAAGAAAATCTACAGCAACATGAGAGAGAGAGAGAAATGCAAAGTATATGATGTAATTATATGAAAATCTCATAATGAAACTCATTATATTACATGTAATTTAAAAAAATCATGCTATACATGCTAATCAAAAGTTCTAAAAAATGTTTAAGGAGATGAAATTGTTAATGATCCTGATTTGATAAATGCACATTGTACATATGTACTGAATTATCACTTTGTGTTGTGGTGGTTGTTGAGTGTTATCAAGTCAGGCATAACTCATAGTGACCTTATGGACAACAGAACCAAACATTCCCCGACACTTTGCCAGGCACACAGTCTTTTTTAATCTTTAAGCCCATTGTTGCTGATACTGTGTCAATCCATCTAGTTGAGGGTCTTCCTTTGTTTTGTTGATCTGCCACTCTCCCAAATATAATATCCTTTTCCAGAGATTAGTACCTCCTGACAATATGTCCAAAAGATGTCAGACCCAATCTAGCCATCTTTACCTCCAAGGAACATTCCGGTTGCACTTCTTCTAAGACAGATCTGTTGGTTCTCTTGGCAGTCCATGGTATAGTCAATATTTGTCTCCATCACCATAATTCAAAAGCATCAATTCTTCTCCTGTCTCCCTTCTTCAATGACCAACTTTCACAACCATATGATGCTACTGAAAATACCATGGCATGAGTCAGACTTGTCTTGGTCTTCAATGTAACAGTTTTACTTTTCAATAGTTTAAAGAGGTCTTTTGCAAGAGCTTTTCCCAGTACAATGTGTCTTTTGACTTCCTGACTTGTGCTTTCATAGGTATTGATTGTAGAACCAAGTAAAGCAAAATCTTGGACAACCTCAATCTTTTTTCCATTTATCATGAGGTTGCTTACCAACCCAGTTGTAAGGATTTTTGTTTTGTTGATGTTGAGGCACAATCCATACTGAAGTGTGTGTTTTTTGATCTTCATCAGTAAATGTTTCAAGTCCTCTTCACTTTCAGCAAGCAAATTTGTGTCATCTGAATAACACAGGTTGTTAATGAGTCTTCATCCGATTAAGATGCCATGTTCTTCTTCATAAAGTCCAGCTTCTCAAATTATTTGCTCAGGATAGAGCTTGAAGAGGTATGGTGAAAGTATACAGCCCTGATGCACACCTTTCCTGACTTTAATCCAGGAAGTGTTTCCTTGTTCTGTTTGAACAACTGCCTCCTGGTCCCTGTACAGATTCCTCATGAGTATAATTAAGTGCTCTGGTGTCCATTTTCCACAATGTTTTCCATTACTTGTTGTGATCCACACAGTCAAATGCCTTTGCATAGTCAAAAAAACACAGATAGACATCTTTTTGGTATTCTCTGCTTTCATCTAACATCCATCTGACATCAGCAGTGGTGTCCCTTATTCCATGCCTTTCATAGGGTTTTCAACAGCTAATTGTTTTGGGGATGGGCTGCTAGGTCCTTCTCCCTAGTCTATCTTAGTTTGGAAGCTCAGCTGAAACCTGTCCGTCCACCTAGGGTGACCCTGCTGGTATCTGTAATGCTGGTGACATAGCTTTCAACATCACAGCAACACAGAAGCCTTCATAGTACAGCAAACTAAAAGAGAAGTGAGGGTATCCCTCTGTACCCCATAATAAATAAATAGACAAGTAAATAAAAATAAAATATACACTAATAAGTACAGTTGGTATCCCTAGGACAGTGGATTCCAGGACCTCCAAGAATACCATAGTCTGTGGATACTCGAGTCCCTCATATAAAACAGTGCAGCATTTGCATAGAACCTATACATGTGCTCCCATATACTTTAAAGCCTGTAGCTGTAGCCCTGTGGCATCTGATCCCATCAGATCTCAGAAGCTAAGCAGGGTCGGGCCTGGTTAGTACCTGGATGGGAGACCGCCTGGGAACACCAGAAGCTGTAGGCTTGGGAGAAGGACCTGGCAACCCCCTCCCAAAAATCAATCTGCCATTGAAAACCCTATGAACAGCAGAGAAGCACTGACAATA
>VMDO01019618.1:0-39254 GCA_007922755.1 Pedetes capensis
TTAAGTTAAAAACAGACTTGTGAAAGAAAAAAAAAGCCCATTTTTAGCTATAAAAGGCATGAAGTATTTTTTTAAAGATATTGTACATTTAAGACTAATAAAGTCCCTGGAACTTTCTAAAGTATAAAGTAAAACCTCTCCAATTTTCATTAATAAATTCAAGATTTAAGCTAAAAGCATTTTAAATGTTGAACATATATATATTTTTTCAACATATATATATATATATACACACACACACACACACATATATATATATATATATATATATATATATATATATATATATATATGTTGTTAGGTGCTATCAAATCAGGTCTGACTCATATGATCCTCTTAAGTTTTCAATGGCTGATTACTATTTCAGGATTATTTCAGGAGTAGACTACCAAATCCTTCTCCTATTTTTGTGATGCTGGGGATTGAACCCAGGTCCACAGAGAGTGTAGAGCCTCACTCTACCAACTGAACTAAATAAACCCAAGCCATAGATATATATAACAGAAGCATGTATGTCAAATATACAGAGGATCCCCTGAGAAATATGTAGTTATCAATTGATATAACCAATATTCTATAGATGTACATTTTCTGATAATTCATCTTTGAATGACTACAAATGGATTTTTCCAGGATTGCAATGAATTAGATGTTACTATATGAAAAATTATACGAGCCACTTTATACTTCATTATTAATTGGGTGTTTCTCCAGCAGTCAAACCAGACTCATTTGTTGGAATGGTATGCCACTGCTTAATGTATCTAATAATGTCTTCTAAAGGATGAAATTACTCAAAAGGGAAAGTCTGAAGAATAAGATCAATGAACTTAGTGTAAATTATCATTGATTAATGAATGCAAAATTGGAATTAAAATTTATTTAGAATTTATGCTACTGCCAATTTTGGAAGTTTAAAAAAAGTATGCTAAATATTTAAAATACAAGTTATTATTATAATCTAATATGTATATCTGATAAATTATTGTCATAATGAGAACTTAAAGAATTAATATAGATATTTCTTTAGATGAGAAATATTAAGTAAAATTAAATTTGATGAGAAAAATAATCCATTTAGAAGCATTTCTTATGTATTTTTCCTAGCATATAATCTGCCTCAAAGTGAAATTAAATTTACCTTTTCGAGTTGAAAGTAATAATTCAAAAGAGTCTACTGCAGTATTCCAATATATCTAAATTTTATTGTGCAATTAGCTCTGTGGAAAGAATTGGATCAATATAAAAATATGTATTATTACTCAATTAAAAAGATATTAAATGGGGGAATAAATGAATAATATGTTTGCTACTAACTTCTAGTTCCTGAAAAAGAGTACTAATAACTTCACCATTATAAATAGATTAGATGACAATCACACCAAAGTAAAAAGAAAATCTCAAAGGCAAAGGATCTGGTCTAGGTTGCCTTGAGTAAGAATTCCACTTCTGAGAAACCATCTTCACTAGTTTATAGTTGCTGTATTCGGACACCTACAGGAGTTGTTGATCCTGAATAGGAGGGTGGAGATTTCATTATGGTAGCATTAGAGCTTCCTGATGTCGTATCAGGAAACAACTTCTTGTGTGATAAATAAGATTCCTGCTTCTGTGACAGTGTTAGGATGAGAATTCCATACTCAGTGGGCACTTGCTAGGATAACTATTCTGTGGTTAAGAACCCAGAAGGAATTCAGAGATGCCATGGGCACATTTTTCTTTGATGATAATATTAATGAAGCAAAATGTACAAATGCTATACTGGGTGACAGAAAAGAAGATAATTTTTCCAATAAACAGAAAAGTGTCAATTCAAATATTTTTCCAATTGCCAAAGCCTAAAGCAACATAATACACAAGATTGAGAATGAATTAAAGTTGTGTGAGATTGTAAATATTTTGCTTTTTAAAAATTTATTTATTATTTTGATTTTATGTATTTATGGGATTCAGTATAATAATTTGCAACATGTATACAAGTGTGTCATGATCAAATCATGGCAGTTAACTTTTTCATCTTCTTCAATGTCTAAAAAGTTTTAAATCACATGCACTAATTTTACATTTATAATGTGAATGTGATATTTCAATACCTGTACACAATTTGTACTGAGCAAATTAGGGTAATTAACATTTCAATTTTCTTACCATTATTTTGTACTTGGGCCCTCAAGCTTCTCTCTTCTAGAGATTGAAATTCTTAAATAAAATTAACAAGATATATCCCATTTGAAGTTTGTCCCATCTTGCAAAAGTATATATCAATCTTTAAAAACAATAAAAGATCCTTAATATTTAAAAATAAAAATAGACAATCATGAGTTGTATATTGTCTCCAGGGCAACTGACAACAACATACCTATAAAAGGGAAAAAGGAAAATTCTAGGCACCCAAATATAGCAAATACAGTTAGTAGAAAGGGCATACATGATAATATTGTCATATGTCATTCCAAATAAAACACAATTGACTCTGATGTATTTGTGTATTGTTAAAAAGTCACTGTCCAACTCATATCGACCCTACTTAAGACAGATGAAACAGTATTGTTAGTGCTTTTGTGTTATTCCTAGGGTTTTCAATGGCTGATTGTTTTTTGGGAATGGGTTGCCAGATCCCTCTCCACAAGCCTACAGCACCTAATGTACCCAGGTTGTGTCCCTTCCAAGTACTAACCAGGCCCAACCCTGCTTAGTGTCTGAGATTTGAGGGGATTGAATGCCAGAGTGCTATGGCTGCAGGCTTTTATTAGATTACTATCTTTGAAATGTGATAATGCCTAGGCAAAGTTTTATTTCTTAACCATTCATATAATTCATTTAAAAATATATAAATGGATGTAGAATACCATGTTTAAAAATCTCTTTATGGATGGCAATCCAAAGGTAACAGTAATTTACTATCTAAAATAGAAGAAACCCATAGTAATTCTATTTTTATTCCTTTTATATTCGCAATTTCTTAACATGCCCATCCCATCTTTCAAAAGTACATATGGGTTTTCTCTTACTCTTTTTAATATAATGATTCCAGAATTTTTAATTTAAAGAGAAGAGCATTGACTGTCCTTCAAATTTTGTCATTTGCTTAATTTACACACTGATCCCCCATCATGTGGCTGCCAATCATATATTTTCCTGATGGCTTTCAAATAAGGCTTGTCATCTCCAGAGAAAGAGAGAGAGATAAGGAGTTAGAAAGAGATAGGGTTTGAGATTGAGATTGAGATTATTTGACCTCAACTCTCATAGGATTTAAATAATTCTCTTTACCTTATTAGCCCTTTCCTTTTTTCCACTTCTGCAACAGTACTCTGGATGTGATATAAAGACATACTCTGGGTTGTCTTAGTGGGTTGTTGTTGTTGTTGTTGTCATTAGGTGCAGTCAAGTCGGTATCTGACTCATAGCGACCCTCTGTACAACAGGGGAAACACTGTTGTCAGTGCTTCTCTGCTGTGCATAGGGTTTTCAATAGCAGATTGATTTTTGGGAGGGGGTTGCCAGGTCCTTCTCCCAAGCCTACAGCTTCTGGTGTTCCCAGGCGGTCTCCCATCCAGGTACTAACCAGGCCCAACCCTGCTTAGCTTCCGAGATCTGACGGGATTGGATGCCACAGGGCTATGGCTGTGTTGTTGTCTTAGTGAGTAATATATATTTAAAAAGTTCATTGTCAACATATTATTTTGCCTCTGAAATGTAATGATTTCATGGCAATATATTAAGTTTCATTTAACCAATATCTGTACTTCAACATAAAGGCCCTGAGACTAGAAAGGAAAACAAGAGGTAATCATTGTCCTCATTAGATGTATTTACAGTTGTGAAAAGTGCCTGCGTCTAAGAGAATGGCAAAGACAAGCAGTAAGATAGGAGCTGTGTAATATATATATATATATATATATATATATATATATATATATATATATATGTAGGGTTACATTTCTTTTTGTATTATTTAATTATGGCACACATTTCTTCCTGTTAAATTTTGGTTCTCTAATGAATACTTTCTCCAAAAGAAATCTCTTAATGTCTCTTTCAATCAACATTAACCCATTTTATTTTCATCAAAACGTTGTGATTCCAGTGATCTCAAATCTGTTAAAAACAAAACAGAATTCTTTATCAACTTTTTAATTTTTTCTCATCTTCCACATCATGGTAAGTTTCTTCCCACAACACAAAAAACACTTCAAGTCTTTTTGCTTTTGAGAGTTCAAGAACACTTTTATTCCATCCATAGTTTTGTAATTTTGTTGCCAGAGGAGAAACAATTTATTTCTATATGACAAAGACTACATAAGATAATCATTTGGAGAAAGTTCTATTTTCCTGAAGTGCTCTATGCAAGAGTGAATGGATGACTTAAAATTCTGGATGACATCTACCCCTCCATATTTACTTCACTTCAGTCATATCAAAGTAATATATTTTCCGTTTACTGACTCCGTGTGACCTTTCACAGTGATTGTCCATGTACCCATTACTCCCTTTGGCTTAAATATCCTCTTCTGTTCATCTACAGTGACTTGCAAATTCTCAACTTCTATTTAAATAACCTTGAAACTCTGTCTTTGCCTTTTTTCAATCTATGAGTCATGTTCTGATTATTTGATTTCCAGTCATTCACCTTGTGGTCACATGGTGTACCCATGACATCCCTATTCTCTAAAAAAGAATCATCTCCAATTTATCTTTATATTTGTAGACCTTGATATACTGCCTGACAAATGGGAACCACTTCAAAAGTACTCAGCATGAGTAGTCAAATTACTTTACATCTTAATTCAAGTTCTTTGAGTCCTCTTTTGTCATATTCTGTTAAAAGTTATATTCTCTGTATCTTCGAACTTGTTCAAAAGAATATGTTTTAGAAAGCAGTTTTTTAAATCTAAAATTGCTGTTTTTACCTGGCTGCTGTTATAACAAGTCATCTTTAGAATGAATTACATCATAAAATCAGCCAAAACATTTACCTATAACAAGGGGAAAAGCTTAGACTGTTTCAGGAAAGTAGTGGAACACATGTCTTCTGATGGGTGAGAGATTCTGGGGGTGATGCCAAGTGGGGGAAAGAAGCCTCTATTTATCTGGCCCCTATTTGAATACAGTGTCAGAGTTTTAAAAGTATTTGAATGGATATTTTAAATTGGTACTCTTTTTTTCACATTAGCTGGGAATAAAACGAATCAAATTTAGAAAATGTCTACAAAGAAGCAATTATTTTTCTGTGTAGTTTTAAACTTTAGTTAGTTATAGCCAGGGAAGCAAAACCTAAAAATTTAATTTTTAGTATAGAAACATTTTGTGTATATATTTTTGAGAGATGAGTATAAACAAAGATGTTTTTAAAAATATCAGTTATGGTTAAGAGTTAGAAACACAATTACACATTCCTTGAAAAGGTTTTGGATTCTATGTATAAAACATTAGCATATATTAAAACTAAATTCACATGACTGAGATTAACTGGCATTAGATATAGCACTGATTTATAGTAATTAAAGATTTATCAGAAAGTAAATTTTTTATCATTTTCATTAGCCATGTGTAATTTTTTTCAGTCCACATCATGTAGATAATTTATATAGTCCAGTAACTTCAAAATGTGCGGAACAAAGAAATTTAGCCCATAAAGTGGTTTATAATGTGTACTTTTATATGTTTTAATATGCATGTACTTTTATAAAAAATCATGAGAATTGAGAGGAAATAACATGTTCTCCAAATTTACATAGTTAATGCTCATATCCCAAGAACATATAAACATGCACCAGGGAACAGCTTACCTTAGTTGAACACATGCAGTTTAGAATAGAGTTAATAATAACTCAGTATTTATTGGCCTGCAACTGTACCACTGTGGCCACTGATCCCATCAGATCTCGGTAGCTAAGCAGGGTCAGGCCTGCATTATTTTGATAGGGCTGCCATAAAAAAAAAATTCTTTTTTTCACAGACTGGATGTTTTAAACAACAGATATTTATTTATTTTCTCCTAATTCTGGAGATTGAAATGCGTTAGCAAGTGTTTCTTTTTCCCCCCTCAGGCATCTCTCTTTAGCTTACAAATGGTTTTTGTCTTGCTACCTTTCACATGGTTGACTCTGTATGCATGCTCCTCCTATCTCTTTGGGTATATGAATTTCTTCTTCTTATATGGATACCAGCCAAATTAGAGCTCACCCATAGGACCTTAATCTTAAGTACTTACTTAAAAATTATCTCCAATGCAATCACATTCTAGGGTACTAGGTGGGGACTTCAACATATGACTATTGGTCAAATTAAAATATGAGAAACTAAATGGCAAGTGCCATTTTCAGACTTACTCAAAATAAACACCTGAAAGTTTATTCAACATGTTGCATTCTGTGCTTTTGTGATGTTGTTTTGGTTTGGTTTGGTTTTTCTTGTTTTGTTTTTTGAGACAGGGACTCACAATGTAGCCTAGTGTGGCCTTGAACTTGTGATCTCCCTGCTTCGGCCTCCTGAGTGTTGAGATTGATTAAAAGTGTGTGCTACCATGCTCACCTTATTCTGTGCTTTTACTTTCAAGTGGAGAAAACTTTATGAAGGA
Source organism: Pedetes capensis (assembly GCA_007922755.1). NCBI lineage: Eukaryota > Metazoa > Chordata > Mammalia > Rodentia > Pedetidae > Pedetes > Pedetes capensis. Next base: position 6,584 of record VMDO01019618.1, read on the forward strand.
GAAAAGAGTTAAACAAAAGGCTATGTTATATTCCACCAAAATTCAATAAATTATGAGGTATCTTTTGTGGATGATACAGTAGTACTTTGTAACAAGGATAACTTCCTCAAGAAATTAAAACCTTGACAGAACAATAAGCACATTTAATGAGTAAACTCTAAAACAATAAATAACAAAGGCACAACAGATTTTTAAGATGAAGAGTGATTCTCATGAGGGATATCTCAGTGAAGTGACATTTGAATTAGGACCACAAAGAAAAATGGTAGAGTTTTAAGTATCAATGAGGAAAATAGATGATTTCACAGTGTATGTTTTGCATATGCACACACAAAACAAAAATGGAAAAAATCTTTCAATTCTGTATACATACAAACTCACATGAATTATACCTGTAAATATCGACTAAAATTTGGATGGATATATGAAGAAAAACATTTATGTCAAATATTATATATTTTAAAAAATATTTTGGAATAAATATAGAATAAAATATGACTTATTTTATTGAAACATAAAAATACAACATTTATGTATCAATTTTTCCCTTAATAATATGAAACCTAAAAAAATATATTCTGAGTTTATCACTCAAGAAAACAGACCTAAATAAAGAAATGAGGAAATAAAACCTTCAATATCTCTTTTCTTCACCTATGAAGTAAAAAGCTAAAAGACAGCAGTCATTTTTTTGAAGGGAGGTTAATTTCTATGCACAAGGCTTTGTATTGTTGTTATAACCATTTCACTTGAGGAAATAGTTGTAGACTGTGTTAACAATAGCAGGGACTAAATAAACTCAGAGAATTTCCAATATGCTCTGACCCAGTCAATGAAAAAAAAAAATTTGATTCTTTGATATCATGTATATTCTTTTGTAACCGTAAAGGAAATTAAGTGGACTGTCTATCCCATTTTCCTCCTGGGTACAGGTTGCTATAGTATCTGTGTTTGATAAAAGACTTTATCTTCCATAAGGACATAGTATCTAATTTATCAAACAATATATATTATGATTCTCAGCTGAAACATGCATCAAAGAATGAACCGTTTGAAATAAAATAAAATGATACAAAAGGGGGAGAGCAGAGTGGTCCAGCAAGAAAAATGTTGAAATAAATTATTTATACCAGTTATATATGTTGCTCTGCTATATACTCCCTGATGTAAGCATCCTTAGTACCCTAATTTTTCATCTTATTTTATATCCACAATAGATACAATTCAGCTGGGGATGATAATAATTGATCTTCTTTTACTAGGTATGTAATCAAATGCTGACAATTTCCTGGTTAATACAAATATATATACATATATATACATATGTATACATATATATACATACATATACATACATACACACACACACACACACACACGAGTTGGACCTGACTCCATGGCATCTAACAATAGCAGCAACGACAACAACATGTGTGATTATTGGCCAGATCATAGAAAATATATGATTATTGCATTCTAGGATCTCTCTTGTCAAAATGTAACTGATCTTCATGATCATTAGTCAACCTTTTATAGGAATAACCATTAACATGAAACATAAGATAGTGAAAACCTCTCCATCATTTTTATCTGACACAAGAAAACATTTATGAAGCTACTTCACTCATGCAAATAATAACCACCAAAAAACCACACTACTTGTATTCCTTGTTTTTTCCCTTTTATCTTCTGAATTCCCTATACATGCAGAGTAGGGGTGTGTGTGTGTGTGTGTGTGTGTGTGTGTGTGTGTGTGTGTGTTTAGTACTTGTGTGGGTCTGCCTGTATTGGTTTGAAAAAATCCAAAATATTTTTATCCAAATCCTTTGAAAAACAGTGTGCTGTGAAAAGAGGAATGTAACCCCTGAACAGCATTTCCTTCTAATGAGATATAATTGTGCAGTGTAGAACATAATTGTATCAACAATCATATATATGGACTTCAATAAATAAGAATTTTGAAAAATACCAAATTATCAACCTAGAACATTACTGTATATACACTCATATATATGAACTTATGTACCATAAAAAGAAATTTTGAAAAATACAGAATTACCAACATACAAATTTGTACCCTTCATTTAAAACTAACTTTAAGTCAAGGGTCCTCAACCCCTGGGCCACAGAGCAGTAAAACTTTCAGGAACTGGGCTACACATTAGAAGGTGAGTGGCAGGTGAGCAAGTGAACTTCATCTGTATTTATAGTCCCTCTCCATTGCTTGAATTTCCACCTGAGAGAAAAATTGTCTTCCACAAAACCAGTCTCTGGTGCCAAAAAGATTGGGGACCCTGCTTTAAGGGATCTTTTTTATTTTTAATTTAAAAAATGTTCATTCTTGTGTATTCTATGTGAGCAGCAGTGAATCTTTAAAAGGCAGGTTGTTGTTGTTAGGTGCCATTGAGTCGGTATCTGACTCATAGCGACCCTCATAGGGTTTTCCATGCCTGACTTTTTCAGGATTGCCTTGGCAGTGGGTTGCCATGTCCTTCTCCCATTTTGTGGTGCTGGGAATCGAACTCCGGACCAAATGAGCTAAATCCCAGCCCCTAAAAAGGCATAGAGATTATCATTTCCTAAACAGATCATGTAAAGATGAAATTGACAGCAAAGGATATTGTCATTAATATGTTTCACAAAGATGGATTGAGCTCCTCTCTGTGAAAGTGTGTGTGCTAGATGAGGGAAATATAGAGGCAAATATGATATACATCTGAAAGTCCAGTTATTGTTGTTAGGTGCCTTGAAGTCGGTTTCTGACTCATAGCTACTCTAAGACTCTATGTACAACAAGCGAAACACTATTGCCAGTGCTTCTCTGCTATTCATAGGGTTTTCAATGGCTGATTGGTTTTGGGGAGTGGGTTGCTGGGTCCTTTTCCTAAGCTTACAACACCTGGTATTCCCAGGCAGTCTCCCATCCAGGTCCTAACCAGGCCTGACCCTGCTTAGGCTTCTGAGATCTGATAGGATCTGATGACACAAGTTGTATGGATACAGGGGAAAAACCAGTAGGCATACTAAAATACAAACATCACTAACCTAATGTAAGGCAGAAAACATTGAGTACAAAAGCATGAAGATATTTAGGGAGAAGAAGAAATGGAGGAATTTTTTTAGTGTTTAGCACATGACAGACTTTGTGTTATCTGCTTCCTATGTGGTATTCAATTCTCAAGCACAAGGAGATACATATTACCACTGCACCAGTTTTAAAGAGGAGATAATTGTGCCAATTTCCTTAATTTCTCACAGCTATTCAGTCATAGAATTATGAATTCACCTCCACTTCCCACAGTACAGATAGGCATATTGTAGGTGTTCAGTAACTTTAATGAAGGAGAAAAATGCAATGGTACAAGGAGCTTTTATCAAGTAAGCTTAAGATAGACTGGAGTGGTTGACTAAGTTGTTCGGGGAATTAGAAAACAGGATAAGAATGTATGACTTACTATTTAAATCAGGTTAGAAGGATGTGTAGAGCAGAGGAGAAATATAGATGATTCAAATGATCCAATGTTGGAAAATTAGATGCTAGTAACACTATTAAAAGAAAAATAACCACAAAAGAGAAGATTAGGATTTGTTTTTAACCTATTATGTTTGAGATTTGATGAGGCATACATAAAACTACAAAGACCATTGTTAACTAAACAGTTATTTATCATAAGAATATTCAATATTGAATTACTCAATGACATCTGAGAGAAAATAAAATAAATATATACTCACTTATCATAAAAAGGGTCTCACTAAATTATATTACTCCTTATCTCTTGGCTAGCAAGTGAGAAGAATGTTTAAAAAATTATATCACACTGTAAATATCTGCTATTTGTGCTTTAACCAGCTTGTCTATTTTAAAAATTGATATTATTTCAAATGAACACTTCAGTGTCATTTTTTTCAGAGAATGTAAATGTCAGAAATTATCATCAGGTCTAAAATTATTGCCCTCTTCTAGGGCTTCATTAAGCAAATTTAAAATGAATAAAATTTTCTGTGATTAATAGCAACATTTATGGAATTGCTCAAGAATACATTCAAAGCTTATTATTATTTATAGTGAAGTAAGCAAGAATTGCTTCTAGCAGCACAGCTAGACCCAAATAAAAATAGGATTATAAATTTAGCTGGTATAATGTAATATAACTAAAGGTAGTCATTAATAGATTCAGCCATGTTAGCTATTAACAGATAAGAAAATGTAATGCTGATTTCACATTTTGGAAATATGTACTACATATCCAAAGTGTCTTTTCCTCAATTACAGAATGAGAATTGCTTGTTTAATCAATTAAAGAAGGTTATGTCCAATCTCATTGATATAATTTTGCATATTCTCTTGTGTGGAATATTGATAATCTAACAATAACATGATTGGAAACATTGGTTCTTCAAGATGAGTTCAGAAAGCACCTCCCAGCCAGGTGCCATTGTACCTGTGTGTAATCCCAGCAATTTTGGAAGCTGAGAGAGAAACATTTCTGGCTCAAGGCCAAAGGCAGTCTGTACAACTTAGGTGTCTCAAATTAAAAAGTTTAAAAGAATTAAAGGTGTGGGTCAGTGGTAGAGCACTTGCCTAGTATGCATGAGGTACTGGGTTCAAGCCCTTGGTACTGAAATTAAAAAAAAAAAAGAAAGGAAAGTATTTTCCTCATACTTTCATGGTGATAAAACAAAATTTATGACTGTTACCAGACCTTAATTGACAATGTGACTTTGCAGAAGAGAAAAAAGGAAAAGCCAAGACACCTAGTCTAGCAAGTTACCCATGCTGGTGTTTTGTGATTTCCCTATATACAGCGCAACCTTATAACAACAGATTATTCTCCAAGTGAGATTTTCACAAACTAGTTTATACTTGATATGAGTATTGTGGGACCTATTTATAGGATTTGTCAACTATAGCTATGTAGAATCTCATACGTGTTAGATGATTTGGATATTGCTTAATAAACATAGAACTTTCTACATCTTACAAGTCTTTCCTAACTTTGCCACCCTTCTCTCCTAGCTTAGCACAATCAGATATGGTTACTTCTGAGAAGTCACTTGAGAACTGTAACTTGCTTAAGGGTTTTTATATGGTAGTATCATAATTTGGCTTTTCAAAAATTTAATGAAAAAGTCATAATCATTTCATATGTGAGATTATACTCCAGAATGTAATGTAATGACTGAAACTATGGCATTATATTAAGGACATTGCCATTCACCTGACAATGACATATATATATATATATATATATATGTATATATATATATACACACACACATATACATACATATATGCATACACACATACATACATATACATATATGATATATGTATATGTATATGTATACATATATCATATATGTATATATGCATATATGCACACATATGCACACATATACATATGTGTATTTATATATATGTAGAATAGTTTAAGTACTTATTTGAAAATAAGACTGCACCTGTGTACAACTCTTTGTATTTCATTACAAGTTACTGTATTTCCTGAATTTCACCTTCATTGACCATTACCTGGTTAAAAGGATCAGTTCTCTCTCCTCAGAGGGCAATCTCTTTGTGCGAGCTCTACCATACTCATTTCAAGCTCATTTTCCTCTAGACCTACCATCAATGTGTGATGCAGAAATAAGGAAAGTCAAACATAATAGGTTAAACTAAATACATCTTAAAACTTCTCTTTGTTTATCAACTTGGCTTTCAATTTTCTCCTTTTCTCCTGGGCAACCTATTAAAACCCAACATTCAACAATAATACATTTGGACATATGGGTAATTTATTCTTAAATAGAATGATCTCTAGGGTGCAAAACAATAGGCCAGTATACCTATATTTCTGTCTGGACCCTTCATGCTTCTACCACACTATAAGGTGAAGGCAAATCCCTTGCTTTTAGGTTACTATATAATCTTTAATGCTGATCTTCTACAATTAGTTTGGGAAGTAGCACACATTTATATGCTTACCTTTTGTGGACAAACTCTTGAGAACTAACAAAATTTGTAATTTTACCATATTGTTGTTTTTAGGTGCTGTGGAGTCGGGTCCAACTCATAGTGACCCTATATGCAGCAGAATGAAACACTCCCTGATTCTGTGCCAGGCAAATGATCTGATTTATGTTTAAGCCCATTGTTGCAGACACTGTGTGGATCCATCTAGTGAAGGGTTTTCCTTTTTTTGTTGACCTCGCACTCTCCCTTCTACAGGGTCCTTCTACAGGGATTGGTCCCTCCTGACTACATGGCCAAAATACACAAGGCACAGTCTAGTTATCCTTGCAAGGAGCACTCTGGTTGCACTTCTTCTAGGACAGATCCACTGATTATTTTGGCAGTCCATGGTACATTCAATAGTCATCTCCAGCATCATAATTCAAAAGCAACAATTCTTCTCCTGTCTCCCTTGTTCAATGTTCAGCTTTCACAACCATATGTTGCGACTGAAAATACCATGGCATGAGTCAGAGGCACCTTCGTCTTCAATGTGACATCTTTACTTTTCAATACTTTAAAGAGATCTTTTGTCACTGCTTTTCCCAAAGCAATGCATCTTTTGAATTCTTGACTGCTGCTTCCATGGGTATTGATTGTAGAACCAAGCAAAATGATGGAAAACCTCAGTCTTTTATCCGTTTATGATGAAGTTGCATACTGATCCAGTTGTAAGGATTTTTGTTTTGCTGATGTTCAATGCAATCCATACTAAAGGCTTTGTTCTTTGGTCTTCATCAGTAAACGTTTCAAATCTTCACTTTCAGCAAGCAGAGTCATGTCATCTGCATAACACAGGTTGTCAATGTCTTCCTCCAGTCCCGATGCTGTGTTCTTCTTCATAAAGCCTAGCTTCTCGGATTATTTGTTCAGCATAGAAATTGAAGAGATATGGTAAACTATACAGCCCTGATGCACACCTTCTCAACATTAAACTAGGTAATGTTTCCTTGTTCTGTTTGTACAACTGCCTCCTGGTCCATATACAGATTCCTTATGAGTACAATTAAGTGCTCTGGTACTCACATTTTCTGAAGTGTTATCCATAATGTATTATGATCCATATAGTTAAATGCCTTTGCAGAGTCAATGAAACATAGATATCTTTCTGATATTCTCTGCTTTTGACTAAGATCTATCTGACATCAGCAGTGATGTCCCTGGTTCCCCATCCTCTTCTGAATCTGGCTTGATTTTCTGGCAGCTCCCTGTCTATATACTGCTGTAGTTGCTTTTGAAAGATCCTTAGTAAAATTATGGTTGCATGTGATATTAATGATATCATCCGATAGTTTCTACATTCAGTTAGATCCTCTTTCTTGGGATTAGGCACAAATATGGATCTCTTCCAGTCAATTGGCCAAGTATCTGTTTCCCAAATCTCTTGGCATAAACATGTTAGCACTTCTTGTGCAGCATCTGTTTATTGAAACATCTGTATTGGTATTCTGTCAATTCTTGGAGTCTTGTGCTTTGCCAATTCTCTCAAGGCAGCTTCTACTTCCATACTATGGGTTCCTCATCGGATTCAACCTCTTGAAATGGTGGGTCATCCGCCATTTTTTTTTTTTTTTTTTTTTGTATACTGACTCTGTGTATTCTTTCCATCTTCTTTTGATGTTTCCTGTGTCATTTAATATTTTTCCTGTAGAATCTTTCACTTTGCCACTTGAAGATTGAATTTTTTCTTCAGTTCCTTAAGCTTGAGAAAAACACTGTTCTTCCCTTTTGCTTTTCTGTTACCAGTTCTTTGCAGATGTCATTATATTTGATTTTGTCTTCTTGAGCTTTCTTTTGTAATCTTTTGTTTAGTTGCTTAACTTGATGATGTTTTCCTTTTACTTTAGCTGTTTGAAGTTCAATGGCAAGTTTCAGAGTCTCTTTTGATATGTAATTTGGTCTTTTCTTTTTTTCCTGTCTTTTTAATAACCTTTTGCTTTGCTCATGAATGATATCTTTCATGTCATGCCACAACTCTTCTGGTCTTCTACCATTTGTGTCTAATGCATTAAATCTGTTCTTGAGGTGGTCTCTGAACTCATATAGAATATTCTCAATTCATACTTTGGCTCTTGTATATTTGTTCTAATTTTCTTCAATTTCAGTTTGAACTTGCATATGATCAGTTGATGGTCTGATCCACAATCAGCACCTGGTCTCAGTCTGACATTTGATATGCATCTTTTCCATCATCTTTTTCCACAAGTGCAGTAAATTTAGTTCCTGTATGTTATGTCTGATGAAGTCCATGTGTATAGTCGCCATTTATATTGGTGAAAAATTGTATTTGTTATGAAAAGCCTTTGGTCTGACAAAATTCTGTCATGGCATCTTCAGCATTGTTTCTGTCACCGAGGCCATATTTTCCAGCTACTGAGCCTTCTTCTTTGTTTCCAACTTTTGGCTTCTAGTCACCAGTAATTATCAGTATGTCCTGATTGCATGTTTGACCTATTTCAGAAGGCAGAAACTGGTAGAATTGTTCCCTATCATCTTTTGTGACTTTAGTGGTGGGTGTATAAATTTGAATAATAGTCATATTAACTGGCCTTCCTTGTAGGTGTATGGATTTATTCTCTCACTGACAGCATTGTATTTCAGGATAGATCTTGCCATGTCTTTTTTGATGATGAATGTAAGCACATTTCTCTTTGTCATTGCCAACATAGTAGACCATATGATTTTCTGACTCAAAATAGCCCGTGCTAGTCCATTTTAGCTCACTGATGCCTAGAATGTCAATGTTTATGTGTTCCATTTCTCTTTTAATGATTTCTAATTTTCCTAGATTCATACTACATACATTCCATGTTCTAATTATTAATGGATGTTTACAGTTGTCTCTCCTTGAGTCGTGCCACATCAGCATATGGAGGTCCCTGGGGCAATACTCCATATTTAAGTACATTTTAGTTTCTTAAAATGGTAAGCCAATTACCTTATCATTATTTTACCTTTGTATATCAAAATGTGGTAATTAGGTGCCTTTGAGTTGGGTCCAAGTCATAGCGACCTTCATAGCATTTTCAATGTTTGATTGTTTCTGGACTGCTTTGGGAGTGGGTTGCCATGCCCTTCTCCCATTGTTGCAGTGCTGGGTTTTGAACCCAGTACTTCAGATAGCACAGAACAGCACTACCAACTGAGCTAAAACTCAGCCCTGATTTGGAATGGTAGCCAACTATAATTAAAATTTGGAGTCATGTGTATTTATTTTTAAATTCCCAAGTTGCTACTGATTATCTAGGAAACCTTAGGCAAGAAATATAGCTACTAGGCCAGGCGTGGTGGTGCACGCCTGTAATCCCAATGGCTCGGGAGGCGGAGGCGGGAGGATCGCAAGTTCGAGATCAGAGGCAGTCTGCGTAACTTAGCGAGACCCTGTCTCAAAAAGTAAAAAAAAATGGGCTCAGGTGCAGCTCAGTGGTCCAGCACTTGCAGAGCATGCAGGCGCGAGGCCCTGGGTTCAACCCCCAGTACCACAAAAAAAAAAAAAAAAAAAAAAAGAAATATAGCTACTTCAATTCCTATGTTGTTGCCATTGTTAGGTGCCATTGATTCAGGTCTGACTCATCAGGAACCGATGTACAGGGGAATGAAATACTCCTTGACACTGTTCCATGACTGATACTATGTCACTGTCTGCTGTTTATAGGGTTTTCAATGGCTGATTATTTTGGGATTGTTTTGGGAGGGGGCTGCCAGATCCTTCTACTATTTTTGCAGTGCTAGGGATTGAACCCAGGGCCTCAGAGTGTGCAAAGCAGCACTTTACCAAGTGAGCTAAACTCCTGCACATTAAGTGTGGTAAATAGCATCTACTTCTATGGCTGATGTGACTTAAGATTAATGTACATAAATCATATAGCTCAGTGCCTGACAACTAGTAGCATTTAGTAAATGGTAGTTATAGTAGTTATTGAGGTTGGTATTATGATTACCATATTTCTCATTATGCAAATAAATGCTCTTTCAGGACTAAGCCTGTCTCATATTTAGTTTATGTCCTCTACAACACTATAATACTACTAGCCACATGCTAAGGAATGAATGAATACATGAATAAAATATTTTGAGAAACTTCATAAATCTAATTTAGCAAGTGAATAACTACAAGGTGAATATCTCATTTTATTTTAAGTGTTTTTTCAATACCAGTCATCATTAGGAGCAGTTCTCTGGAAGCTACTTGCTATTGACCATGACCCCACTAGCTCTTACAGCTTATCAAGAGTCTTTTGTTTTATGAGATTGTGATGTCTTCCTGGTAAGTTTAATTTGCCAGAATTTTTAAGAAAATCATCAATTATTTAGTATGTTCCATACTCAATTTTTATTACTTAACGCCTCCTGTAGAACTTAATATATTTATGTACCCAGATAATATAAGCAGTGTGTTCATTATGATTTCTGAGGAATAACTTAATCAGAAGATTGAGAAATGATTGCCTTTACTCAGTCTCTGCCCTACCAAAAATAACATTTCTCAAATTATCACCATATCTCCATGAAGTTTTCCTTTTTACCTTTTAAAGTTAATGAAATTTGGCATTGCACCAAGATAGTAATCATGCTATTCTTAATTGCCAACCATCTGGAAATTCAGAGTTTGCCACTTCATTCCTCAATTTTGAAAATATCTTCAGGAAGTTGCCTTGAAAAATGTTAAAACATCCTCATTTTTGATTGTGGATCCCACTTTAGATCCCTCTGCAATTATTTTGGGCTGGAGTTTAGCTCAGTTGGTAGAATACTGCTCTGTACTCTCTGAGGAGTTCCAACCCCAGCAAGGCAAAAACAGGAAAAGGATGTGGCAATCCACTCCCAAAGCAATCCCAAAGCAATCAGCCATTGAAAATCCTATGAGGGTCACTATGAGTCATACTCAACAGCACCTAACAACAACAAAAGAAATTATTAGACAACAACAACAATTAAATATGAAGCCAACAATCAGGATTTTAAACACCCATAGTTTTATGTGAATATGGATAGGTATTGCTGGTCAGTTTTTCCTGGAAAGCCAACCATGAGGTAGATTAGCAAATGGGAAGTCTAGGCAGTCTGTAAGGCCTGATAAGGAAGTAGGATTGGGAAAAGGGATAAACTGGGCTGTGATACAGTTAAAACAAAGCCTCTGCTGATCTTATGGGCATCCTGAAGCTGGGGTGGCCCTTCAAGTTGTCCTAAATTTGGAGGTGAGGAGATCAGGCCTCTAAACTTCTTATTGACCAATCATGATATCAGGCTGAATGCAGAAAAGGAACAATGATCTAGAGTGAGGCAGTTCTTTCCAGCTGAAGGCTATTTCAGCAAGTAGCTGATAGGCTGACAACCTCATTATTCCAGGTGGGGGAGTAAATCCTTCCATCAAGAGGAAAGGCAAGCAGTGAATACTACATGGTACTGTGCTAGATCCCACAAGGTAAGGGTATAATTGTGATGTCTTTTTAAATATCTTGGTTAATCTGTGCACAACTATAAAAGGAAGAAAGCATCTTGAACCTTTTCAGTACCATTGATTACCTCATCATTTGGCAAAATCTTACACCTATTTTATAGAGGAATCTTTACCAAAATCATATTCAGATTCCTTAGATACTGCACGATTCTTAATTTCTTAAATCATTTTCTAAAATCATTTGGTTCCTTCTAAATTTGATTGGACAATATGTCTGTGTTTAAGCAAGTACTTAACTGAATATTTAATGGATTTAATGTTGACTTTTGAGAGGAAGCTTGTATTCTTTTCCTAGTCTTACTTCCACTTACTTCCATACTTTTAAATTTTCATAAGACCAGCTTTGTCTCATATCTGTTGTGTCTTTCAGTAAACAATGTGCTTTCTAATAACTTTGAAATTGAGTTAACTGATATATAGCTATGTCTATGAAGCAAACTTAAACAATTGATGACGTTTCAAAGGAAAACAAACTTGCTAACTTTTTGATAAGTATCATTAACATTATTAAGCTTGTTGCTGTTGTTAGGTGCCATCATAGCCACCCTATGTACAGCAGATGAAAACACTATTGTCAGTGTTCTTCTGCTATTCATAGGGTTTTCAGCAGCTGATTGTTTTTTGGTTGTGAGTGCTGGTCCTCCCAAGCCTACAGCACCTGGTGTTCCTAGGTGTCTCCCATCCAAGTACTAACCAGGCCCCACCCTGCTTAGCTTCCATGAGCTGATGGATTGCATGCCACAGTGCTGTGGCTGCAGACTTAACAAACTTAGAAAGTTTTAAAAAGTCATTTTAGAAATTATGCAAACTGTTGTACCACTGAAAAGAGTGAGGTGCTAACTCTTCTGAGTTATGTTTATAGTACAGAGGAACGTTGCCTCTGCATTGTCTCTTGCCTCTTGTGTCATAGAACAGCAAGGATGGCAAAGGTTCCATGTAAACATATTAAGAACAACAGACAAAGGGATCTTTCACATGAATATTAAAGTTGTTTTAAGGAACCCATTTTGTAAAATAGAGTAATAAAACCTAATTTGTGTAATAAAGTATACATGGAAAGTAAAAATATGGCTGGCTCTTTCTTAAATATTCTTTAGTTGTTCCAGAACTATTCTCTTCTAAGTGAAAGAAAATTATTTCCCTTTCATATAGCAGCCTAAAATGCTTTAAAATTATAAACAGTATTGCAGCTAACTGAATTGTTATCCTAATAGGATATTCATCAACAGACTATGAAAATTCACAATGAGAGGCCTTTAAAACTGGAATCCAAATGTTAGGTACAATGGCAATTTAAATGCATATATTCTTTTCTCAAGAATTGTTTTGAGCTGGGCAAGGTAGTATGTACCTGTAATCACAGGAAATCAAGAGGCAGAGGCAGAAGGATTGTGAGTTCAAGGCCACAGGCAGCCTGGGTAAATTAGCAAGATCCTGACCTGAAATAAAAAATAATAATAATAAAATAATGAGCTAGGTGAGGGAGAGCAACCCACTGGTAGAAAGCTGGAATGTATATGTGAGGCTCTGGGTTTAGCCTTCCAAACTATTGTGAGACAAAAAAAAAATGGCTTGAAAACATAGAAGTCTTACTCTGATTACTTACTTTGATTAAAAAAAACATTATTATGGGCATGAAAAATGATTGGAGTACTCTAAATATACTGCATGCTGCCTCTGATTTTGACTGGCATTTAAGATTTTATTTTCTCCCCCCGCCCCACCTCCAAGTACAGGTTAATCAAATCTCAGCCCATTTCTGCTCTCCCTTCACTAATAGTTTTAATTCCCAAACAGAGAAGAAATAATATAGAAATCAATTGGATTCAGCCTTTCAAATCATTGCTGTTTTTCTTAAAAGTATATTCTTAAGATTGTAAATACGTGAGGTCACCTGACATTAATTCTAACTCATATTCTTCCAAAACACTTTTTTCTTCTTTATAATTGTGGGGTACAGAGTAATAAGATTTTTTGCTATATCCGTTATGCAACTATTACATCACTTTTGCTTGCATTCATCAACTTGTATATTTTACATAATCATATTTGTCACGTATTCATATAGTTGCATCATATATTTTGAGATATTCTTCTTTTTTTCACTCTAGTTTCCCTCCCTCTTCCCTTTTCCCAATCTCTATTCCCACCCGATGGTCCCCTCCCCCTTTCTTTCAACTTTGTTTGTATTTTCCTTTCTTAGATATGTATGATTGTTCATTTTTGCATATCAACATATGTATAGTTTATTTGTTTCTTCGTTAAGTTAGATTTAGCTCCCACATATGAGTGAGAACATATGGTATTTCACTTTTTGGGACTGGGTTAAGTAGCTTAAGATGATGTTGTCCAGTTCCATACATTTTGCTGCAAATGACATTATTTCATTCTTTATTGCTGAGTAATATTAACTTTTCCAATACTTTCTGTCAGATACTATCCAGAGAGGTGCTAGTGAGAATAAAAGCAAGAATTTCCACAGAAACCACAATCATGTTTTTTATTCTTGCAGTAGATAACTATGTGCATAAAACAAAGGATGAGATTGTCAAATCAGATATTACTTAATAAAAGGTTTTACTAATAATTTCAAGGGAACAGTTGATCAATATAGTAAGCAGGGGAAAGAATGGGGCTACTCAATTGTACCTTCTTTTTTTTTTTTTTTTTTTTTTCAGTACTAGAGAGTTGAATCCAAGGCCTCTCACATGCTAGGCAAGTGTTCTGCCACTGAGCTGCATCCCCTACCCCTTTTTTATTTTTTATTTTGAGACAGGGTCTTGCTATGTTACACAAGCTGCCTCTTGTCTCAAACTTAGAATCACATTACCTCAGCCTCCCATGTTGCTGGGATTATAGGTGTGTGTCCTTTGTACATTTTATTCCTTTTTAGATTCTATTTAGATAATAAATTGAGTTGAACTGGAACATAACTTAAAATAGTGAATTTTATTTTAAGTCTTTATCCTGTCTCTTTGCTATGTAAAAAATAGAACTTTTAGTTAAAATGAAATTTTATTTTATATGCACATTTTAATTTTATTCCTCTTTCTTACCCCATTTCATTGGATAATTTACTCTTGTGTTTTGTAAATGCAGCATGTAAGTGATATGTCAACTTGTAAATCATCTCTTTGAATGTGAGAATAGAAATGTGCCTGTGATTTGTGTTGTAGATTTGTTTTCCTATTAGACACTATAACTCATACTTTCATCTTTTCAAAATACTTCAATGCCCATATATCTTATGCCATATTCAATTAAAGATCTTAGAGTTTCATAAATGGCTGTGTAATAATTCTTAGAGGAAGAAAGGCTTATTCTGATAGTCTTAGCAACTATTTGAAAATTATTAAGAAAACATACTTTCACTCAGTATAAAATAACAATGATACTTTTCTTCTAAAAATATTGTAAGTCCAAATCTTTTTGAACCTACCCACAAAATAAATAGATGATTCTGCATCTGTTTTCCTTATATGATATCAAGTGCTAATTTATTTAGTAAGGTTGTTGTTGTTGTTAGGTGCCATCGAGTCATGTCCAACTCATAGTGACTTTCATAGGGTTTTCAATGGCTGATTGTTTTTCAGGATTGCCTTGGGAGTGGATTGCCATGTCTTCTCCCATTTTTGCAGTGCTGGGAATTGAACTCAGGGCCTCAATGACTGCAGAGCAATGCTCTACCAACTGAGCTAAATCCCAGCCCATTTAGTAGGGTAATGAGTTTTATTTCATACTTATCAATAATCATTTTTATTTCACCTCTATAGTGTTGTTCACCAATTGTTAAATCAAATTTTAATATTTGGTACAAAACGGAATCAACATTCAAATGTAACTTTCCAGGACTCTATTAGGTAAATAGCATTAAAAATAATAGTCTCCTTTCATCTCTAAAAACAGGTTCTCAGAGAGGCCGTCAGGTTGAATAAGAAGTAGACATTTTTATTTGGTAATTTTCTGAAAGTAATTACAGGTTTTAATATCCCCTAAACAGAACATTAATCAGATATGGATTAAAATGACCAAACCTGAGACCCACGTGCAAATATTTCATTTCTGTTTACAGATTATAATGCTGACAATTCATAGGATGTTGACTGAAAATGTGGCACTGAGGACTTTACACTTAGTCATAAACATAAATTAATACAGTCTGGGCTTAGTGCCCAGGAATCTAGTCTTCCAAACAAAACTGAGCAAAGAAATTTCCTAAGATGAAGAGGGAAAGACACTGATATAATTAAAGATGTATCATATTACCTGACAAGTTCTTTACCAAATTTGAAAAGACTTACATACCCTATCTCAATGATGTTGGATAAATGGACAAAAATGTGATCAGTTTGGTTGTGAAGACCAGATTTAGTGATAGCATTGAAAGGAATTCTTGTATTAAGTTAAATATCCATGAAATGAATGGTCAGCATTCTTGACTGGACATATAGATTTCTGAATTCAAAGGGTATCTCTTTTATCTCCCCTGTTATGACTTTGGTTTTGTTCTTCCTCTCCTGTTTATCTTCCTCAATGTTCATTTTGCCTCTGTGGCTAAAAGTTTCCAAATATTAAAATAATCGAATTTCCCTTTTCCATTCATTAAGATGTATATATAGGCTTCCTCTGCTGCCTGTGAAAATTCCTGCAACCTGTTTCAGCCGTGGACATACTCTGAACAGGGGCAGAAGTGAAAAGTATGTTCTTTTCCTTTATGTTCATCTGTTTCTGCATTGACGATTTAAGTTAGGCAAGAAATACTTATTTATACTGACCAAGTTTAACTTTTTAAAAAAATTTAGTAGAATATCAGCACATTTCAGGGCAGCATCACAAGCCTGCCTGGACAATGGAGTATTGCCATGTGGGCAATATAGAACTGTTATAGACACTATTTTATATCTTGACATATTTAGATTAAAGTATTAGGAATATACTTATTAGAGTTTTCTTAAAAATGAAGATGAAAACACAGGCCTTATGTAAAATTAAGACCGTTTCTTAAAACAAACAAAAAATTAAGTTTAAGCAGACATTTTCAAAATTATGAAAGTCATCTGTTGTATTTTCTAGTACTGGTAAAGTCACTTCTGTAGCCCAATGTCCTCATTATATAGCTATGAACAGAGCTCATAAGTGTTAAATAATTTCCCTAAGGACCTACAATGATTATTGTCATTTGCCAGGTTCAGAACCTATATTTAGGGAGTCCATATATAGTACATTTTCCATTATGGTGTAATGGCTGGATGGAGCCACACTGACTCTATCTAAATCTTGGCTCTGCAATTTCTAACTAAATAATCTTAGCTAAATTAATCAATATTTCTTTGTCTTTGCTTTCTGATCTGTAAAATGGCAATATTATACTTTCTATATAAGATGGTTGTAATGATCAAATGAATCTGTGTAAAGCAATTATTTTGACATAAACCATCAAAAATATTGGCTGATACAGTAAATTATATCTATCTATCCATCTATCTATCTATCTATCTATCTATCTATCTATATATATATATATATATATCTTTTAGTATATATAACTTTCAAAATAAAATTTACTTGAAAATCCAGAAATAGTGATACAGTATTAGATAGTTTGATAGTTCTGTAAGCACAGTTAATCCATATGGTTAGGTGATAACTCTTTTAATAACATTGTTTATAGAAACTCTCTCTGAATGGTACTTATTGTAAGTAAATCTGCACAGTAGTTCTTCAAGTGAGTATAACTAGAGCTGGGTCATGGCCAAATAAGCAGCATGCAACTTTGGTGATTCCCCCTACAAAGCAAGTGGCCTGATGGTAATTGTAATTATTCTGTCTAAACTGCATAACAAGAAGGACAATGTGTACTACATGTAATATCACAGCTAAAAATGTGGTTTTTTCCAAATAACATTTTATGATTCAATTTTAGTAGAATATTAGTACCCTATGGTGCTACTGCAATAAAAGTGCAATTGTAAGTTTTTGCAAAATGTGTTGCTATGTAAAAGTGAGTGGATAAAAACAATTATCAGTTAAATGGGCAATTCTGTTATTTCAAAATTATATGTGATTATGGAATAATATAATTGTTTTACTCTTTAGCTAAACTGAGAAATAACTGGGTGTTTATTAGTAACTGTTGGATGTAGGATATTGGATTTTTTTAACCGTGTAAGGTATGGGAAAAGGAATCTATTACGAGTTGTGTGAAATATTTTATATATATATATATATGTGTGTGTGTGTATATGTGTGTGTGTGTATGCATACAATTTAGTTCCACTGGTTTTAATTGCAGCAGCAAGAAGATAAGCAAAAAAATTGAAAAGAGGCATATATTATTCACAGTATAATATTCTATCCAGTTTGAATTTTGAGTTTCTCTCTCTCTCCACCTAAATATCAGTGACTTCCTATCTCTTCAAAGACTTATCATTATAATAATTTAGTCAAGTAGATACATTAGTATTAGATATTAATGTTTGATCACAATTTTCATAATAAATACTTTATACAAATGCATTCAATCTGTTAAGATTTTCTGTTTGTAACCTTTATTTTCAAATCTTCATTTATCGTCTTTTGTATTTTTAAAATAAATGGCAAACATGGTAGACGTGTGAAGACTATTTGATATATCACTACTTAGAACAGTGAAACCACTGCTCACTTCTAACAGCTTGCCAGTGTTTGTGATATGTCATGTCTTAGAGTCAAGTTACCTTTGCAGTTTAGTCTACCATAAAATCAACAATTGTGATGCATCAAATAAATGCCTAATATGTGTGTGTGTGTGTGTGTGTGTGTGTGTGTGTGTGTGTGTTTTAAATATATCCTCATGAATCTGTCATCTCTTTAGTGGAAACTTTTCTCAAGTTTTTATTTCCTTTCTTTAAAATTTTATCTGGATATTTCCCATTTTCATTGGTATGAATAAGCTACTTAGACTCAATGATCTGAATTAGTTCATGGGTTAGACATACCCCTAGGAAGGGTTAGAGAGGAATCTTGTGTCGAGAATTGACATGCAGTAAAGAGAAAAGAAAATATATAGGAGCAATCATAGAACTATACCAGGAATGTTTTGGCTTAGTTCTCTAGCATATTTGCATAATAGCACTTTAGCATATTAACAAACACCAACCAAATATTTTAGAAGACCCAGTCATAAGAAAAGGTTAATTACATAACAGGGAAATTGTCACTGTGATCCTCCCAAGATCTCTTTGTTCTGAAGTCCTATATAAATATTTTTCCAGATCTTTGACCTCACTGCAAGAGGGGTTAGAATTTCTTGTTCTGAGGTTCAAGATATCTGGTGTCACTCTGCAGCACACACACACTTCTCTTCAGCTCTGATGCTTTCTCTTGTGCCTTGCTCGCATCTTTTCTAGTCACTTTTCATGAGGATAGGTCTTGCAGATTATAACTCCTACCTTTTTCAATAACAGTACTATGACATTCACAATTATCACTTCCAGAAACTGAAAAAAGAAAATCTCTCACCTACTTTTGCTTGCACATACTCTACCATTCTAAGGTTTGAAGTCCCAATAGTCATTTTCCCTTATCCCAAAACAGATAAAATCACTGGTTTCCAAGAAAGAATGGTTTGGGGTTTCTGAAGAAGCAGGAGAAAGGGGATCCTGGATGTTTTGTTTTCCCACCTGCTCATCACACTAACCAGGGACTCTAAGTGAAAAGCATTGAACTATGAAGGCAACCTCATTATTTAATTATAATGAGATTAATGTCCTAATATTTAGATTCACTGTAGTGGAATAATAAAGCAAAATTTAGGAAGGGGCACAAATATAGCTTGTTCAGAAAACCAAGTTGGCTCACGTTACACAATTTTCTGAGTACTCTTTGTCTCTCCTAACCTATAAAACTAGATCTGACGAGACCTGTTTATAAGCTTTAAGGCTTAAAATAATAATTCATTAATTTTTACAAATCTAAGTATTGTTGGCCTGGCCAAATGGGGACCAATGTGGGAAAATGCATCCCAAGGACTATATACTACATGAGAGACATGAGCATGTGTGGCTATTTATTTAGTAAGTCTACAACATTGTGCCAGTATTGGAAGCATTGACAACTACAATAAAAAAAGCAAAGCATGAATATCAGGGCAGGAGCTTCTTCTAGGAGTGAGTTACTCATAACATCTAAAGACAGAATTTAGGTCAAGTCTAATAAAAATTTTCACTGTTTAAAGCTGACAATCAATGTACTATCTTCAGGTTTTGTAATTGCTTTTAAAAACAGGTTTATTTTGTAATGTGCAGCTTAATTTGGATGCTCTGGACACTTGCCCCAAGTCACTGTTTTCTTTTATTTCATAGTATTTTGTGGCAAAGATAAAAGGAAGAATTTCTTTCTTAAAGCTGAATAATTTTCTCAGATGGATGATGTAAGAAAAGAAAGGGGAAAAAGTCCAGCGATTTACATTTCTTTATACTTTCAAACTCTATGTTGAATAATAATAGTGTTATAAGACACAGCTAGCGGACAAATATTGCCACATGTCATTTTTGAAGCACAGTCCTCAATGTTATTTTGCTTGTGTGAATAAGGAAAAAAAGTGTTCAATTACTGTCTAGCAAAAGCTAAATAATGCCACCTTTAAAAAACAGCTCAAGTCCATCAACAAAGGTTTTCATACCCAAGTTTATATATAAGGAAACTAAAAATGGTGAAATCTTTTAAATAAAATCTACAAAAAGATTCATAAAAATATTCTTATGATAAAATTTACAAATGATATATATTTTCCTGAAAGATAATAATTTTAAATTACCACTACAGCAGACACATCTAAATTTCTTAAGTTATTTGCCACATTAATTTATACTAACTGATAGCTGTAATAAGCAGTATTTGGTATATCCTTTATTTTTCATTTAATTTATATTAAGTGATAATCGTAATAAGCAGTACCCTTTACACTTTCTATACTTCATTGTCATTCTGCATTAAAATATTTTTAACCCTTGGCTATAGTTAAATTTATTAAGAGCATACTGAAATAATTGCTAATTATATTATAATGAAAATGTACTTACAAGAGGAAAAGGGAGAGCATGAAGAAATTAATTTCAAGATGTATAAAGGCAAGAAATAAAATTAAAATAATGGACAAAGATAAAGTTCTTCAAACATATAAATACAATGGAGTGATTCTTAGAGAGAAATAAAGTTAACATGTAGATGGATAAATTAATATGCAATTTAAATGAAAACAAATTATATAATACAAATATAATTTAAGGACTTAGAATCATGGAGAGGAAGCATACTTTAAAACAGTAAAGATACATCTATCCTCTGAAATCCTTTCTAGTTTAATAACCTATGAATCTATCTCAGTTTTAGTAAATATTGCAACATTTTTGCATGGAAATCTCTTCGGTATCCAGATCTCACAAGACCCGTGTCTAGGAACTGGCATCTCTAAGTATCTTTCAGCCTACTTCTTTTATTACTTCTTCATAGGTTTCACTTCTATACCAGTGGGGGGAGAAGAAAGAAGTGAGAATAGAGCTGCAAAAAGAGAAATAGAAGAAACTAGGGGAGGGAAGAGAAAATTAGAGAGTAACAAAATAGAGGGGATGGCTGTAGACAGTGTCGTCAGCACGATCAGATTCCACATTTTACTCCTGTCTAGGTGATGGAGAGCCCTTTGCAAAGATCCAGGGGCCTTCAATTTAATAATTTTTCTCTCCCATTAATTAGTTTGAAATGACTCGACACTTCAAGAATCTGTTGTTTGAGTCCATCTTACACTTAGCTCACATCTTCCTAGTAGCTGTTTTCCCAGCAGATCTCTAGGAGTCTCCATCCATGCATGTGCATCTGGCAGAGAATTGTCCTTAAGTGACCCATAGGCAGAATTTGGAGGCTTGTCTTTGCAAAGCTTGCTTCTTTATAGTAGTCTGCCCTACAAGTTCCATCAGCCACAGCAGCCCCAGTAAGGGCTCATCATTAGTTTTATGTTCTGTGGCTCACGTGCCCATACTGCATGCTGGAATGTGCCTTCAGGCAGAAAGCCAGAGCAGTAGTGGGCTTCATATGACTGTTTCCCTTCTCTCTGGAATAAAGCCTTGTGCTATATACTTTGCAAAATTTGTACACAATCGCTTCATATATTATGTCCAGTTTTACAGTGGGTTTTAGCAGAAGTGCTTTTCCTGTACTAGTTAGTCATGGCTGTTGTTGTTGTTGTTAGGTGCCCTCGAGTCGGTATCCGACTCATAGCAACCCTCAGAGGGTTTTCAATGGCTGACTGTTTCGGGATTGCCTTGGGAGTGGATTGCCAGGCCCTTCTCCCATGTTTGCGGTGCTGGGAATTGAACTCGGGGCCTCAGAGACTGCAGCGCAGCGTTCTACCCACTGAGCTAAATCCCAATAGAAGCTTTATTTCAAATTCAAATTTAATCACTTTGCCATATTATACTTTAAAGAGATCAAGAACATTAAAGATGTTATCCTCTTTTCATTTTTATACACATGGAAGGAAAATTAGATGCATTATTTAATATTTTTTGTTAATTATACATAATGTAATTATCCTTCCTGTAAGGCAAGGCAGTGTTCTATCATTCATTTTAAAAAGATGTACTTGTAATTCCATCACATAGTTTATGTGACAATCACTTTTTCCACTGTAGTCAAAGCTAACATGGAATAGTAATTCAATTAGTGAAATATCCATATCTGTTTTCACTGTTTCCTTTAAATTTCTCAAAGGCCTCATTATAGAAGCATTATCTCTGTCAGGGACCTAATTATTTGTCTTCATATTCTAAGCAATTTACCTTTCATCTTTAATCTTGGCTTCCTTGAACTTTTTCTTCTGTTGTATTCACTTCAATTTTATGTAGCTCATGTTAGGTCATGCCACTCCTCTGGATTTTCCTTTTCAGGGTTTCATGAGCTTTTTCTTCATTGCTCCCTTACAATTAATATTGATCACTTTTCACCTCTAGCATATTTATATCTCAAAAGTACATCTTGTTATTGAGCATCTTTTTAATTAGTTTAAGTATTTTCTTTCTGCCCTTCCTCATATTCAGGGGCATCTGGCTAAGGACCAGCTTTTTATATATTTAAAATCAATTTTACTTAGCATAATTCATATTTTATTTTAAAATTCTCACTACTGATTCAGTTAGAATTATAAGTGTTTGAGTAAGCATACATTTTGCTTTAGGATATACAATCTGCATTGCCTCTTTCACCCTTTGATCTTAAAATACAGTGCTCAGTCTGACATCCAACTCTCAATCCCAGGTGTTAAATTCATAAAATCTCAATTTTTATTTTAATGTTGGGTATTGATTTGATTAAGCAAATGCTAGGCATCAAAGGAAGTTTACCTCATTTCCTCAATGATATAGAGAAGTATCCGACTATTTTTTAACTTTAATATCATCTTTTCTTTGCTTTCAGGGTTGCTTTCCTTCTGAGTTCCTTTATATACTACATACATACTTCTTTCCTTCTTTCCCTCCTGCCTTCATTCTTTCCTTCCTCCTTTCCTGCCTTCTTTCTTTACTTCATTCTTTCCTTCCTGCCTTTTTGCCTTTCTTTCTTCCTGCCTTCCTTCCATTTTTATTTACTTTCATTTTGTCTAAAGCTTTTAACATTACATGAAGAAATATTCCTCTTTTAAGTAATGTTGAAATTGAGACTTAAACCAATTGCTGAAGTTCTGTTCTGAACAATTGGGGAAATCAAGAATTAAACTCAATTCTAAGTGATTCCTCATTCCATGCTCTTCAACACCTCTGTGTATGTTCAGAAAACTAAAAACTAGCATGTGTAATAACTGTTTGTAAATGTATTAAAATCTATCCAGGGTAAAGAATACTTCATTGACTAGCAAAGTTTGTTCTAATTTTAAAATCAGTCTTACTGGTTAAACAATATAATCACAATGTTGCAGCAACACAAAATAAACTAATTAGAAATACAGAAAAATTGTGTGACAGTATAATCAATATAAAACTGAGGCACTGGTTCACTTTCAATTTTTCCTTCATTTAGCATTTTATTATTCCATCTAATCAGAGACTCCTATGCTATGACCACCAATGGCTTTTATAAATCAAAGAAAACTATGTTAAATATATGGTAAAATAAGAAAATTTGTTCCATCCAACACATCCATCCATCCATGTATCTCTCTATTCATTCACTCATGTTTTAACATAATAAATCTTTATTCGTCAGTGATTTGCTAAAAATTAGATTTCCTGCTTGGAGAATGGGAAACAAAAAATTCATCCATGATGTAAGCCAGGGGGTCCAGGTGATAAAAAAGAGACTGGCATTCCTGCACATAGGACAATCTCATTGATTTCACAAGCCTTAAGTCGGATTGGGAGACTTAGGGTGACAATGATTCTTCCTGTGAGTCAGGTGGTGGTACTTGTTAGGAGCTGGCAAGTCATGCCCAGCATTATTGTCAGTGCTTCTCTGCTATGCATAGAGTTTTCGATGGGTGATTGTTTTGGAAGTGGGCTGCCAGGTCTTTCCTCCAAGCCTATAGCACACAGTATTTCCAAGTGGTTTCCCATACAAGGACAAACCAGGTCTGACCCTACATAGCTGCAGAGATCAGTCAATACTGGCCACTTGGGTAGTATGGTTATAGATATGAGTCAGGTTAACTCCCAATAAATCCTCTCTGTCACTCCCCAGATCTCACAGGGCACTTGTCCATCACTCTTTGGAGACAGGAGTCTATTGTTTTAGACTGAGCTATTGAGGGGAAGTTGGCAAAAAATAACAAAAATTCAGAGAACAGGGAGCCTGGGAGCACTTCACCCAGCACCTGTGTATGAGAATAGCTGCATGAGGTACTGTTGGAGAGTGGGATGTCCAGGCACAGCCATGTTCTAAGGGCTCCTGCAAATAACGGCTTGATTTGGCCGAGTGGGCTGCTCTACACTCCCTTTCTGAAGCACGGATTGATAGATCCAAACCTGCAAAGGGACCTGCCTAAGTGAGATAACTTTCTAGGAGTCTTGTTCTTGGCAGCAGAATTGAAAATTTAGAAGGTCAGCTTAGGTAGAGTACCCAAACCCCACAGCAACTCCCCACCTGCAATGTTTCCTGCCCAATGAGAGCTGAAGGCTTGAAATCTACCCCCAGCACAGATATCAGAGCTCTACTTGCATCCTCATGTCTCGGTACACTCAGGGGACACCCCTTAGCTTGGGCATTAGCCACACCAAAGTGTACAATCTAAGAAGACAATTGGGAGAATCTACCTACCCACAAAGTGTGAAGATAAGCAATCAACAGACTCAGGACTAGGCTGGACTCAGCACCAGCCTGAACAAAAAAAAAATCTCCAAATACAACAGAAACCCACACATACACAGACACAGACACACACATACCTGGTAGATTACAGTATTAGAGGGTGCAGAAAGAAGCCACCGATATTTGGTCCTTTTTTTCTGTCCTAAATAAAACCCACAAAATTTATCCTTTTTCATATTACTATACCTTTACACTTTAAAATTTTTTCTGTTTTTACTATTCCTCTTCTTAAATTTGTCTAATTTTTTAATGAACTTTTTTATTGTGCAAGCAGACTTAAAACATCTTTTCCTCTCCTTCCTAATACCCTTTTATGATCTACTTCTTTATATTCCTTTCTTTTCATTTAATCATGCTGCTTATTCCTTTTTCCCCTTTCTCTATTCTTTCATCTTGTTAATATTATGCTTGCCTTAACTCTTTTCTTTTTTTATGGGAAATTTTTAATGTATACCTTAATGTGTTTCATCCTGACATGCATTGCATTGTGACATTTCCATATATGCATTTCATTGCACATTGCACAGATAACTTTCCCCTTACCCTCTTGTGCCCCTCCTCCCCTCACACCCCCACCAATGTCTTGCTTTAACTTTTCATAACTTACATTACACTATTTCACTTATTTTCTGAGTTCATTGGTGGTACAGTTATCAAAAAATTTTTAATTGTACTTCTACATCTGGTTTGTCTCCGTGTTGATACTGTTACAGTAGTTTGCTTTGTCATCTCTGAGGAATACTGGGGGCCAAGCCCTTAAGAAAACACTGCTTATGCTGAAGACCCCCAAATGAATCCCCCTAAAATATCCATTCCAGCAGATGTGTAAATCATAACAAAGAAATATGACAATCATGAAAAAGCAAAACACTATGACTCCTCCAATAGATCATAACTGCCCAGTCAGTGAAGCCACAGATAGTGAAACTGTTGATATGCTGGACAAAGAATTTGAAAGGCTAATCATAAAAATGATTTTATCTCAGAGAGGATACAAATAAGCAAATGAATGAACTTAGAAAGTCAATTCAGGTACAGGATAAAAAAGTACAGCACTTATGAAAAAATGTTAGAAATGAAAAACTGAATAAATCAAATAAAATACACTCTAAATCAAATGAAAAGCACAGATAAAATAACACCAGTAGAGTAGCTCAAATAGAAGAAAGAATATCATGGATAGATGATAAGGTTGATGAAATACTGGACTCAGACATCAATAGAGGAAAAAAAAATAAAGAGCCATGACAACTTTTAATAACTGTAGGACATGATAAAGAGACCAACCTAAGTCTCCATGGGGCAGCAGAAATAGCCAGGATTAAACTCTATGAGATATCACACCTACCTGTAACACTCCTGGGTGTAACACAGGAAAGTACCACTTTGTACGTGGATTTCAAGCTGTAAAGACCTGTCCTGGTGCTGTGTTCATGAGCTCATGTTTTGTTTTGGTTTACACACACACACACACACACACACACATACACACACAGATGTATACACATATATACCATTCCATCTTCATAGCTCCAAGAAACTGTCTAGCACTAAAAGTAAAGGAAGGAGGAAAATAGTCAGAACAAGTGAACTTTATAAAGATCTTATTGCTAAGTATGTGAATTAGCCATTAAGCATGGAGATGAAACCAGTAAATACATTTACATTACTTCTTATGGGAAAAAAGTGTTTTGAGATTGAACTGATTGGTACTCAACCAGCTTTTCAGAATGGATTGTGGTCATGTACCAAGGTGCCACTGTACTTGCAATCCTAATCAAACAACAGCTTAAAAAGTTCATATACCATGGTCAAGTTGGTTTCATTCTAGAGATGCAAGGATGGTTCCACATATGCAAATTGATAAATATCATATAGCACATAAGTAGACTCAGAGACAGAAATCACATGATTTTCTCAATAGTTGCAGAAAAGACCCTTGTCATAGTTTAATATCCCTTCATGAAAAAAGGCCTGAAAAATTAGGAATGAAATGAACATACCTCAATATAAGAAAGGCCATAAATGACAAATATATAGCCAACACCATATGAAATGGAGAAAAAAGAAAATATGGTATATATATATATGAATTTTATTCAGCCATAAAGAATAATGAAGTTATGTTATTTATAGAAAAAATGGACAGAATTAGAGATCATCATGTAAAGCTGAATGAGCCAGAGTCAGAAAGACAAATACTGCATGTCCTCTTTCTTATACAGATTTAAAAAATGTGTGAGACTTGAAAGTAAAATGGGACCATCTAGAGGGCAGAAGGTAATAGTACAAGGAAGATAGAGCAACAAGAGGCATAAAGAGGGAATGAATAAGAACGAATTATATAATTATATGAAAATGACATAATGAAATCCAGTATATAATATGTGATTAAAATAAAAATAATTTAAACGTTTTCCAGTTTATCAGATAAAACTCTACAGAAAAAGGGTTTCATCCACACAAGAATATGAATATGCTTAGTATAATCTTATTATATTCTTAATATTCCATCTACATTTTTTAACCAGAGAAAAGCAATATGATTTTTTAAGAATCCCTGGATTTTGCAGTGTTTCAGAAACCTAGTTAGGGCAATAATTTTCATTCATCACTATTTCAAGTGAGAATACTTTTTTTTGGAACACTCCTAGTTTTTAAGTTTGGTGTTCTTGATATGAATAGCATTTATGAATTCATAGTAACTCTTTTATAACTCTCTTGTGTGAGAAGCTGGAGTGGGATTTAGCATGAAATAAGTGGTTTTAGATTCTCTCTAAGGAGTTTTACACTCTTGGTAGTTCTAAGAGGTCCCTGATGAGAGGTTTTAATGCAAATGTAATAATTTCCTAAGAAATCTAAGGACAAAAAATGTTCCTCCAACACATTTATTGTGACATTGTGCTTCCACACTATCTGTTAACCTTATTGAAGAAAAAGAACATAACCTTTTATTGAAAACTTTAATAATTAGAATTGAGTCACTAAAAGTTTGAAAAACAAAAAGATGCATAAAAAGTAAGCCAAACAACTTTCTATCATAAACTTATGGATTCTGGGATTTCAGAGTGGCCTAGGAGACTACCAGGTAGCAGATGCAAAAATGTAGTACAATACAGAAATCATATTTAAAGTTATGATAATTATTTAATGACATTATGAGAATGGATTTACAAAATGAGAATAAAAGTGAGAATAGTAGCCAATTTGTTCTGTAAAAGGGCTAGGGTAGTAACATTTTAAGCTCTGGAACTATGTGGGTTTTGATGCAACTACTCAACTCTACTATTGTGGTTCCAAAGCAGACATATATATGTCTTTTGGCTATTTTGTTGTTAGGTGCCATTGAGTTGGGTCTGACTCATAATGACCCTATATGCAATAAAATGAAACACTACCTGACCCTGTGGCTTGCCCAGCACTCTTGTCAGTGTTTCCCTGCTATTCATACGATTTTCAGTGACTGATGGTTTTGGGAGTGGGCTGCTGGGTCCTTCTTCCAAGGCTACAGCACCTGGTTTTCCCAGATGGTCACCCATCCAAGTACCAACCAAGCCTGACCCTGCTTAGCTTCCAAGATCAGACAGGATCAGATGCCAAGGTGGTACTGCTGCAGGCCACATGAATATATCTCCTATGAATAAAAGTGTTCTGTGGTACAATGAAACCTTATGTATATGCATTGAAGGAACCATATTTGGCTTCATGAACTATAGTTTACTGACTTCTGCACTAGGGGGATGTGAGAATTTTAAATATAATCTAAATGATGGAATTTTGGCATTAAGAGCCTAGCAATGACATGGGTTACATAATTGATGTGAAAAAGAACCTAAACAGCAAAAGAAAGAAACTATACACGAAAAGGTGATGTGTTAGAGTAACTATTCGAGTGCATTTTTTTTTCAGTACTGGAGGGTTGAATTCAGGGTGTTGCACCTGCTAGGCATGTTATTTACTGCTGAGCTACACCCCCAACCCATTTTTCACTTTTTATTTTGAGACAGGGCCATATATATGTGTGTTGTTGTTGTTGTTGTTGTTGTTTATATTTTAAGACAATGGTTTTGGTAAGTTGTTCAGGTTGCCTGTGGTCTCAAATTTGCAAACCTCCTGCCTCAGCCTCCTTCTAGAGTAGCCAGGATTACAGGTATGCACCATGGCACCCGGCTTCACAATTTATTTGAATATTTCAATTAAGACTACAGTGGACCTTCCATATCCATGGGATCTAAATCTGTGGATTAAACTGTGAATAGAAAATATTAAAAAATATTAATTTTTTTAAGTTTAAAAATATTAAAGTGTACTGAACATGTATATACTTATTTTTTGTCTTTGTCCCCTAAATAATTCACTATAACAAATGATAAATACTTGTATTAGGTATTAT
Organism: Pedetes capensis; assembly: GCA_007922755.1. Lineage (NCBI taxonomy): Eukaryota > Metazoa > Chordata > Mammalia > Rodentia > Pedetidae > Pedetes > Pedetes capensis. The sequence goes on from VMDO01019618.1 coordinate 35,780, forward strand.
AACTAATCTAAAGATGACTTAAAGTATACATGAGGATATGTGTAGGTTATATGTAAATATCATACCATTTGATATAAGAGATTTGAGCATTTGTGGATTTGGTCTCCTTTGGCATTCTAGAACAAATCTCATGAAGGAACCATATTTGGCTTCATGAAATTAATCCAAATCTTAAAAGCCTATAATTACTAAGAGTGATTGTACCTACTGTAGCTGTTTTGTTAATAAGTTTGTAAATAGTTTTTGCAAGTCATTAATGCAGACGTTGTTTCATTCATATAAGAATATCTACCAGTATTACCTGTCTGGTAATAAGTGCATTTTGCCATTTTGTCTTGTTTCTTCAATAAAGTTTTAATATTTATAATGCAGATTCCCACCCCACCCCCTGGGAGAGGGTGAGGTAGCTTTTTAGTGTCATTAACTTCAAATAAAATTTAACCCAAGATAAAACTGTGAAGTTCATCGTAATGGATTAGCTATACCCATGTATATCAGCTTTAATACACTTAAGTCCTCATATAGCTGTGAGTTTATTGACTCTACTGTCAGGAAAATTATATGCTTTTAAGATTTGGATTAATTTCAAATAATTTTATATTATATATTCTCACAACTAATCTATACCCTGTCAACACTTTTAGAGGGCTACAACATCATTTGAGTTAGAGTTGCTTGCAGATTATATATATGTAGAGGCTTATTTCTAGAGATTAATTAGAAAATAATTACATTTGGCTCACATATTTTAATTTGTATCTACCCCATTGATTAGGCTTCAGTCAAATGTGTCATAAGTCATTTGATTTCCATTCCCCATACCACATTTTGTCATCATATTTTGTTTTATAATAAAATAACTCAATGAATTTAAGCCTAAAATCTTTACCTGACTTTCAAAGATATCTATAACTTATGTTGAATTTATTTCCTTACACTTAAACTGCTGCCAATCCCTTGAACACTTGAGTTTTCTTCTGAAATTTCTTTCCTTCACTGACTGACCTTTGGAACTCTACACATTTTGTAAGTTTAGATCAAACACCATCTTCTCCAAGTATGACCACTATAAGATACTCCTATTCTATTTGTCTCTGAGAGAGGTTAAGACTGATCCTTGGAGTCTGAAATCCTTCAGAGGAACATAGTGAAATGCAATTACCATGTTCTGTACTGTAAAACTGTTGTAGGAACTTTTGTCCATCATTGCCTCAAAAGATGAACTGTTGTTGTTAAGTGCCATCAAATCAGGTCCAATTTATAGTGACCCTATATGTACAACAGAAAAAAAGAGTACCCAACATTGTGCCATCCCTGGCACTATGTCAGTGTGTTTCTGCTATTCACTAGGTTTTTGATGGCTGATTATTTTGTGAATTTGAAGTGAAAAGATCCCTGTACCTCAGTGGTTCCCTCCCTGGAACATAAAATGACTTTGGTATTCTTACAAGCCTCAGTAAGTTCTGTTTTTAATGTTTGCAAAGTATTGTCTGGTCCTTTGCTTTTGTTTGCCCAACAATTTCATTTTACTAAATATTATAGGTTTATAGACACTGGATACCCAGGGAAAATGAGAAGGTTTGCATATTGGTTGTGATTAAAACACAGCAGGGATTTGGGTCTGGCCCATCTCCCTTGGTGTTCTAGCATTTGGCAGTAGTTCATGGGATTTAATAATCAAAATCCCATGGGGTTGGAGAGAAGCTGAAAGGAATAAAGAAGCTGTGGTTGGAGTGCAAGTGAGAGTCCAGGATCATCATCTATTAGCTCAGTTGGTAAAGCACTGCTACACACTTCTGAGGACCTGGGTTTGATCCCCAGCACTGCAAAACTGGGAGAAGGATGTGGCAGGCCACTCCCATAAACAATCCTGAAACAATCAGCCATTGAAAGCCCTATGAGCATCTGTATGAGTTGGACCCCACTTGACAGCACCTAACAATAACAAGAAGGCATCAAACTGAGGACCTCAGAAAGCACAGAGTAGTGCTCTACCAACTGGGCTAAACCTCAGCCCCAAATAAATATTATCCAATATGAAATCATCTAACTTATCTATACCAACCTCTTTAAAAGTATCACTGAGTGATAGAAGCTTATTGAATGCTAAATTTATTGATCCTCAGATATTATCACCATATGCTTTTTGCTTCCCTACATGTTGTTGTTGTTGTTGTTGTTGTTGTTGTTGTTGTTGGGTACCATCAAATCAGGTCTGACTCATAGCAACCCTATGAACAACAGACAAAACACTACCCAACTCTGCCATGCCCAGCACTATTGTCAGTGCTTCTCTGCTATTCATAAGGTTATCAATGGCTGATTGTTTAAGAGAGCAAGCTCCTAGGTCTTTCTCTCAAGCATACAGCACCTGATATTCCCAGGTTGGTTCCACCCAAGTACTAAGCAGGCCTGACCCTGTTTAGCTTCCAAGATCTGAGGAGATCAGAAGCCAGAGTGGTATGGCTACATATAATCCATACCATTTCAACAGTTTTAGAGGATTACAAAATCAGATGTGGATTAGAATTGCCTGTGGATTGGATTTGAGTGTGCACTCTGAAGAGAGCTACTTCTCCTTTCCAAAGATCTGTGGAATCTGGCCTAAAAACACTTACTCATGTGATATCCTACTGACGCTCAAGGGGGGATTTTTGTTCAATTGCTTTAATAGGAGAAATGGAATTTTATATTATTTAACTTAAATAAACTAATCTAGTATTTTGAATCAAATTCTGAAATGATTTTGAATATCAGTTATATACCAGAAAAGGGGTATGTTGCCTTAATGTATTTTGACTCATTTCATTCTATCAAAAATTTCATTTTTACAAACAAAGAAACAAAGGCTAATATACATGAAATGATATGTTCTTTTTAGATTTGGACCTTCTATTTCTATATAGGTGGCTAGACAGTAGTGTTGCCAACAGTGTGTAACCAATATATCATCTAGGTTCATCTCAACCCCTAGGATTATAGGCAGCAGTTCACCTCAACTTTGAGTATAGTGATATTCCAATACTCACCCTGAGATTTCTACAAATACAAGAGTACACCTATTATATATAATCTCCTCAAATTTTGGACTTTTGTTTCAAATTAATTCTGCTTATGGAACATTTCTCCATACTTTATGGTTATATAATATCTCTTTTCTTAAACACATCAGACTAAACTTTGATATTAGATCATTCTTAGAATTAAACACTTATGTGTATATGCACATACAAACATAGTCTCCTGTGGATATAACTCTGATATTTCTCTTTTTACTCATCAAAAATTCTATTTTTAAGAAGTTATTCATACTGCATTTGATTAGTAAATTGGTTATTCTTTAATTATGTTCCTGAAAATATTAGTCTGAAGCATCATACATACCATTTATATTTTGAGGGTAGGAGAAAAGTCATGTATACTATTTTCATATGTATAAAAGAAATTAATAGTTGAGCTATAACTATATTGATGT
>VMDO01019619.1:6242-28254 GCA_007922755.1 Pedetes capensis
AATTCTTTTTCTGTCTCTCTTGTTCAATGTCCAGCTTTCACAACCATATGATGCCACTGAAAATACCATGGCATGAGTCAGACGCACCTTCGTCTTCAATGTGACATCTTTGCTTTTCAATACTCTAAAGAGATCTTTTGCCACAGCTTTTCCTAGAGCAATGCATCTTTGGATTTCTTGACTGCTGCTTCCACGGGTGCTGATTATAGAGCCAAGCAAAGCAAATTCTTGGACAATCTCAATCTTTTCTCCATTTATTGTGAAGTTGCGTGCTGACCCAGTTGTAAGGATTTTTGCTTTGTTGATGTTTAGTCGTAACCCATATTGAAGGCTATGATCTTTGATCTTCATCAGTAAGTGTCTTAAATCCTCGTCACTTTCAGCAAGCAGAGTTGTGTCATCTGCAAAACACAGGTTGTTAATGAGTCTTCCTCCAATCTTGATGCCACGTTCTTCTTCATAAAGTCCAGCTTCTTGGATTATTTGCTCAGCGTGTAAATTGAAGAAATAGGGTGAAAGTATACAGGCCTGACACACACCTTTCTTAACTTTAAACCAGGCCGTGTTTCCTTGTTCTATTCGAACAACTGCCTCCTGGTTCATGTACAGATTTCTCATGAGCACAATTAGGTGTTCTGGTATTCCCATTTTCCGAAGTGTTATCCATAATTTATTATGACCCACATAATCAAATGTCTTTGCATAGTCAATAAAACATAGATATCTTTTTGATATTCTCTGCTTTCAGCTAATAGCCACCTGACATCAGCAATGATGTCCCTGGTTCCCCGCCCTCTTCTGAATCCCGCTTGATTTTCCAGTAATTCCCTGTCTATATACTGCTGCAGTCGTTTCTGAATGATCTTTAGTAGAATTTTGCTTGTGTCCAATATTAATGATATTGTCCGATAGTTTAAAAATTCAGTTGGATTCTCCTTTTTGGGAATAGGCACAAATATGGATCTCTTCAAGTCAATTGGCCAAGTAGCTGTTTTCCAAATCTGTTGGCATAAACATGTTAACACCTCCAGTGTTGCTTCTGTTTGTTGAGACATTGGTATACCATCAATTGGTATACCATCATTGGTATACCATCAAACTATTGGTATACCATCAATTGGTATACCATCAATTGGTATACCATCAAACTATTGGTATACCATCAATTCCTGGAGCCTTATGTTTCACCAGTTCTTTCAAGGAAGCTTCCACTTCGTCCTTCAGCACCATAGGTTCCTCTTCATATGCAACCTCTTGGAATGGTTGGTCATCTACCAATTCTTTCTTGTAGAATGACTCTGTGTATTCTTCCCATCTTCTTTTGATGTTTCCTGCATCATTTAATATTTTCCCTGTAGAATCTTTCACTACTGCCACTCGAGGCTTGAATTTTTTCTTCACTTCCTTAAAGCTTGAGAAACACAGAGCGTGTTCTTCCCTTTTTATTTTCTGCCTCCAGCTCCTTGCACATGTTATTATAATATTTGTTTTTTTTCTTCTTGAGCTGCCTTCTGAAATCTTCTGTTTATTTCCTTAACTTCATCATGTCTTCCCTTTGGTTTAGCTGCTGGATGTTCGAGGGCAAGGTCCAGTGTCTCTTTTGACATGTAATTTGGTCTTTTATTTTTTTCTTGTCTTTTTAAGAACTTTTTGCTTCTTTTTGAATGATATCTTTTATGTCATGCCACAACTCTTCTGGTCTCCTATCATTTGTGTCTAATGCATTAAACCTCTTTTTGAGGTGGTCTCTGAACTCAGGTAGGATATACTCAAGGTCATACCATGGCTCTCATATACTTGTTCTAATTTTCTTCAGCTTCAGTTTGAACTTGCATATGAGAAGTTGATGATCTGATCCACAGTCAGCACCTGGTCTTGTTTTGGCATTTTGTACAAAGCTTTTCCATCGTCTCTTTCCACATATGTAGTCAATTTGATTCCTGTATATTCCATCTGGTGAAGTCCATGTGTATAGTCCCCGTTTATGATGTTGAAAAAAATGTATTTGTAATGAAAAGGTCATTGGTCTGACAAAATTCTACCTTGTGATCTCCAGCTTCGTTTCTGTCACCAAGACCATATTTTCCAACTACTGAGCCTTCTTCTTTGTTTCCAACCTTTGCATTCCAGTCACCAGTGATTATCAGTACATCTTGATTGCGTGTTTGATCTATTTCAGATTGCAGAAGCTGATAGAAGTCTTCCCTTTCTTCATTTGTGGCCTTAGTTGTGGGTGCATAAATTTGAATCATAGTCATATTAACGGGCCTTCCTTGTAGGTGTATGGATATTATTCTATCACTGACAACATTGTATTTCATGACAGATCTTGAAATGTCTTTTTTGATGATGAATGCAACCCCATTTCTCTTTAGTTTATCATTCCCAGCAAAGTAGACCATATGATTGTGTGACTCAAAATGGCCTATGCTGGTCCATTTTAGCTCACTGATGCCTAGAATGTCAATGTTTATGTGCTCCATTTCTCTTTTATTGATTTCTAATTTTCCTAGATTCATAACTATGTACATTCCATGTTCCAATTATTAATGGATGTTTACAGTTGTCTCTCCTCATTTTGAGTCATGCCACAGCAGCAAAGGGAGGTCCCTGGGGCTTTACTCCATTTGCATCATCACGGTGGACTCTACTTTGATGAGGCAACTCTTCCCCAGTAGTCTTTTGAGTGCCTTCCAACCTGGGGGGCTCATTTTCTGGCACTATATCTGACGGTCTTTCTTTGCTATTCATAGGGTTTTCAATGGCTAGTTGTTTTGGGAGTGTTTCGCCAGGTCCTGTTCCCTAGTCTGTCTTAGTCTGGAAGCTCAGCTGAAAGCCTGTCCACCATGTGCACCCTTGCTCATATCTGAGGTACCAGTGGCATAGCTCTCAGGCTCATTGCAACACACAAGCCCCCACACTGCGGCAAACTGACAGACATGTGGGAGTTCTCAGCTATAGAGACTACATTTATCTTTCTAGACTGTCATAGTGTTTCCTTCTGTTGTTTCCTAGTGTTCTATTGTTGTGTAGTTTTTTCTTCTCTTGTCCATAGAGTCGCTATGATTTGGACCCAACTCACGGGCACCTGACAATCAAAAGACTTTCATACAGATAGAATCATACAGTAGGTACACTGGTCACTTGCTTCTTTACCCAGTGTAATGTTTTAGAGATTTATCCATGTTGTACCTATTGGTTGCTTTTTTTTTCTGGCCTAGTGGTTTTCCATTGCATGTATATACCACAAATTGTTTATTCACTCTTCACTACCACTGTTCAATCCATTTATTTCTTCTAGTTTTTTTTAAATATTATTCATGGCATAGACATTTATGTGTTGTTCCTTGTCTGAACATATGTTTAATTTCTCTTGGGTCAGGACTTTAATGAGTTTGGTGTGTGTGTGTGTGTGTCTGTGTGTGTGTGTGTGCACGTGCACATATGTGTAATGGCTACATTTTCAGTTGTACTTTTGTGATGACTAAGGAAGGAGTGCCTCTATCTGTAAGCTTATTGGCTATACTTTATTTTGTGAAATATTTTCACTTTCTCATATCTTTAAATTGAATTGATTGTTTTTTACATGAGTTGCACATTTTTAAAGATACAAATCTTATATTGAATGCACATGCATGCACACTCATGGCAAATATGAAATGTAAAACAATTTTTAAATATTTCTCTCAGATTTTGGCTTTTCTTTCTATTTTTTATCAATATTATTCAAAGAGTAAAAGCTTTTAATTTTAATGCAGTCCAATGTAACTTCTTTTATGGTTTATACTTTTTATGACCTGAGAATTTTTTTATTTCTTTCAAGACCATAAGAAATTTTGTGTATGTAATCTTCTGGAAGTTTTATAGCTGTGGATTGGGATTTAGATATATGATCTATGTTGAATTAGGATGTATGATATTAAAGGCTGGATTTGTGTTTTATTCCATATGTGTATCTGGTTGTTCCAGGGCTGTAGGCTAAGAAGGTTATAAGATTTCCAATACATCTATGGAACTGTTTTTGAAAATCACCTGCCCACACACTATGAGTTATTCCTAGAATCTTGTTATTTTCTCTTGATCTATAAGTTTAAATTTGTTTTTTTTTAAATGTACAGATACTTTTTGGTTAGAGTAGTTTAATGTTGAGTGCTCTCAACTTGGATATGACTCATAGCAACACTGAGTGCAGCAGAAGGAAACACTTCTTAACACTTATTTTTCTTGTTTCATTACACTGACTATAATCTTAAGTATAATAGTTAATAGAAGAAGAGAGAGTGAGCATCCTGTCCTTTTTTCTGATCCTGGTAGGAAAGTATTTGGGCTTCTGCAATAATGTCAACTGTAGCTTTTGTTTATTTGTACATTTTTGTTTTGTTTTTGTACTTGCCCTTTATTGGGTTGAATAAGTTCCCATCCATTTCTGTTGGATCAGGTTTTTTTTTTTTTTTTAATGTGAGTTGAATTTTGTCAAATGCTTTTTTTATGAGTCTTTTGGAATCCTGTGGTTTTTCATTAGCCTGTTAAAATCTACATTACGATAATATTTTCTGAACGTGGATTCAGCTCTTCTATCCTATAATAAACATCATTTGGTCATGGCACATTAATCTTTTCCATGTTGATAGATTCACTTGGCTAATATTTTGATAAGAATTTTTGACTGTACATTCAGAAAACATATTATATGTTCTCTAGTTGTCTGGCATGTGTTTGCCTACTTTTAATATCAAGTAATGGCTTCATGAAATACTGGAAACATTTCCTCCTGCTCTGTTATCTGTGGGTTTAGCAGGTTCAGTATTTCTTAAAAGTTTCATAGAATTTATAAGTGAATCATTCTAGGCTCAACATTTATAACTTTCTACCTATTGATATTTTGTCAGGTTTTTGTGTCTGTTTATCAGGAGAGTGGTGAATTACTATTCCTATTTTTAAAATAGATTCAGAGTTATTAGGATTTTAATCTTATGTAGTTCAATTTTTAAACTCTGTCTTTCACAGAATTTGCCTCTTTCATCAACATTGTCAAATTTCATGACAGATTTTTTATTCAGTCTTCTTATTGTATTATCCATGTGTAAGATCTTAGTGATATCTTTCATTACAAAAACTTCTATTTTACTTCTCTCTTTTCCCTTGGATTAGGTAGGTAAAGTTTTATTGCTTTTATTATTTTTCTAGGTATATTATCTTTACATTTGACTGTTTTTTGTATTGTTTATCTATTTTTCATACTATTGATTCCTGTTCACACATATGCACAAAAATTTGTTTTGACTTATATGTGCTTAGTTTTCTTTCCTATTTTTCATTTCTTAAGTTGAAAGCTGTGATCATTTACTTCAGAACTCTTTGTCTTCTAATATAAAATGTTAAAATTACAGTCTCCAACAAAGCACTGCTTTAGCAGCATCCCACTAATTTTGATAGGTTATGGTTTCATTATTCAGTCCCAATATTTTCTCATCTCTCTCACTTTTTCTTTGTTCTAGAATGTGTTTAACTATAAGTTTATATAATTTCCAAAGATTTATCGCTTTTCATACAACCCATTGTTGCTTTCTAATTTAACTCTTTTATAGAGAACATATTCTATATTATAACAATCTTTTAAAATTTATAGAACATAATATTTGTCTATTTTTTCTTTCAGGTATGCCATTTTTACCTAGAAGCATGTTAAAACTCTGTTACAGCACATTCACACGTCTGAAATTGCCTATCCTCCCACTGTAGGTTTGTCTTAATAATTAAGAAATTTCCCACTATATGCCTAGTAATATTTTTCCAAAGTCTACTTTGTATTCTTTTATAAACATTTCAGTTATCTTATTTGTTGCCACTTACATCAATTGTCTTTTTCTATTTATTTACTTTTACACTGTATGTAATTTTATATCCAAATTGGTTTTCATGTCCTCTGTTGGTTGGGTCTTGCTTCTTAAGCCAATCTTGTCAATGTCTTTATATTGGTATGTTTAGACTATTTTATTTCATACAGTTACTGATATTACTTGATTTCACAACTACTATCATGATATTTGTTTTCTATTTGTCCCATCTAGTATTTGTTCTTTTCTTTTCTTGACGAAATAATTTAGTTTTTTAAAAATTATATTTTATCTCTGCCATTGGCTATTGTTACTTATAACTTCACTTTATTCTGATTGCTATAAGCTTAAATAAATTAACTTTTGAGCCAAATGCAGTGGCCTACGCCTGTAATCCCAGTAATTTGGGAGGCAGAAATAGGAGGATCACCAAGTTTGAGACCCGTGGCAGTCTGTATAATTTTGTGACACCCTGTCTCAAAAAGTAAAAAAAAAAAAAAAAAGAAAATGGACTGAGAGTGCAGCTCAGTGGTACAGCACTTGCAAAGCATTCAAGTGGGAGGCCCTGGGTTCAACCCCCAGTACCACACAAAAAAAAAGTACCTAAAAATGATGTCACATTCCTTTGCCTATCATTCACCTTCAATTCTTCCTCTACTTTTGGTGGTATTGTTGTACTAGATTTTCACTTTTCCATATGTTATAAACCCTGTCATACATTATTATTATGATTGTTTTAAAAGCCAATATTCTTTCTGCAGAAATTTTAAAATGAGAAAAATATCTTATACTAACCACACTTTTATTGTATCCTGAACTCTTCATTTCTTTGTGCAGATTCTGATTTCCAATTAGCATTTCCCACTGATTTGAAGAACTTCATTTAATGTTTTGTTGTCATTTAAATTGAGTCTCTCAGCTTTTGTTCCTCTGGAAAAAACTTTGGTTCACCTCCATTTCTTGAGAAATAGGTTGACGAGGTGTAGAGCTATGATTTTATCATTTCCCAAATGTCAGCATTCTAAGGTCATTCCACTGTAGCCTTGTTTAACAGTGTTTGCTCATTCTTTTCTTTTTCTCTCTGTGGGAAACAAAGCTGCTTTTAAGATTTGTCCTTATTGCCTGTTTTCAGTATTCTGAATATGATGGGCTTTATTTTGGTTTTCTTTATGTTTGTTTTGTGGAGTTTGATGAACTTCTTGAATCTATAGTTTTATAGTTTTCATTAAGTGTTGATACCTTTCAACTACTGATTTGTGAAGTATTTTTCTGCTCTTCCCACTTGAGAACTCAATTACACATTTCAGACTGCTTGGTATTTTCTGATGGCTTATTGAGGCTCTATTTACTATTTTCACCTGGCCTTTCTTCTTTTTAATTCTTCATCATAATTATGCTACATCTTCAAGTTCACTGGTCATTTCACTGGAAATATTTAATCTGGTGTTAATACTACTCTGTTATCTTCTAGAATTTCAGGTTCTATATTTCTATTTTTAAAAGCTTTCCTATACGTTTTCATTATATCCATGCTTTTTCTTTGGCAGGGGTGTTGTTGGACTCCAGTAATCAGGCTTCTTGATGATATACATGTATTCATAACATTTTTTTGCCACAGAATGCATCATTTTGTTTGCAGATATGGCATTCATTTATTTCATTTTTCAGTACTCTAGGTTTATGCCCAGGACTAGGCAAGTGTTAGGCAAATGCTCTACCATTGAGCTGTAATCGCAGCTCCTTTCAGTTTTTATTTTGAGATGAGATCTAAGATGTGGGGATGCCTCTAGTCTTGAATTTGAGATCCTCCTCCCTTAGCCTCCCAAATCTCTTGGATTACAGGTATGTACCACAGAGTCCAGCCAGATATCGCTTTTAACATACTATGAGTACTTTCTGGAAAAAGCATGTAGCCAGTTCATCACACCATTCATATACTTAATCACCTTCTCTCTCAATCAACACAGAATGCTAGTATTCTGTTGCAGAGAAAGCAGTCTTTCATATATGGTTGCTACTGGTCAAATAAATATGTTGATCACACTCTAATCATATTGATTAAAGTTGGGCTATATCATTGCTTTAATTGGTAGATATTTATCAATTAGTATGTCTTTTTGTATAAACCATCTTATTTAATACTAGCAATACCCCAGGGAGCAGCATATCCCTTCCTTGGCTTTGTATTTCCTCCGTTTAAAATTTGGGACCCAGAAACTGGAGATATTACTGATTTTGCACAATGTTTTATTAATTGTTTTACTGTGTTGTTAATATCTAATGCCAACTTCTGTTTTAAAAAATGTTTCCATGTTGCATTAGCTGCATCAACAGGAATTAAAACAATAGTAAAGAAAAATCTACTTATTTTATTGTCATATGATGAGATTATTAGCTGGGCATGGTAGCTCATGCTTGTAATCCCAGTACTCCAGAAGCTAAGGCCAGCCTGGGCCACATAATGAGTTCTAGGCAAGGCTGGGCTATAGGGCAAGACCCTGTCTCAAAAAAAAAAACAAAACAAACAAGATTATTACCATGAATCACTAAGACAAATGTTTAAAAACTATATAGTATAAATACGTGTTGTTGTTGTTGCTAAATGCCATTGGGTATGGTCTGACCCACAGTGACCCTATGTACAACACAACAAAACTGTCCCCAACACTGTGCCATGCTCAGTACTAAGTCAGTGCTTCCCTGCTATTCATAGGGTTTTCAATGGCAGATTATTCTGGGATTGTTTTGGAAGTAAGCTGCCAGGTCTTTCTCCAGTTATGTGGGGCTGGGGATCAAACACAGGGCCTCAGACAATGTAGAGGGGCACTGTACCAATGGAGCCAAACCACAGCCCTGTATAGTAGTACATAGTTGTTGTTGTTGTTGTTGTTGTTGTTGTTAGGTGCCATCGAGTTGGTATCTGACTCATAGTGATCCTATGTACAACAGGTGAAACACTATTATCAGTGTTTCTCTACTATTTGTAGGATATTCAATGGCTGATTGCTTTTTGGGAGTAGGTTGCCAGGTCCTTCTTCCAAGCCTACAGCCCCTGGTTTTCCAGATGGTCTCCCATCCAAGTACTAAAGAGGCCCAATCCTGCTTAGCTTTCAAGAGCTGATGGGATTGGATGCCACAGTGGTACCGCTGCAGGCATATGGTACATGGTAAGTGGTAAATATCATGAAGTATTATTATTATTATTTCATAAATGTGATGATAATTAGTAAATGCAAAGGCAAATACACAGGATTTTTTGTCAACAACAGAAATTAATGTGATAATAAAAATGATTCTCCTTTTTCCCCTTTTTATTACAAAATATAAAACTCAAAAAAGTAGAGAAATTGGCGATATACAGTTCAATGATTTATCACAGAGTAGCTGTGACAAAGAAACAGAATTTAACGTTTCCAGCTCAATAGATTCTCTATGAGTGCAATTTATGGTAGAAGGAATTACTTTTCTGCTTACTTTCAGGTAATACAAACGGTCCAGTGTAGTGTAATAATAAAAAAATTGAACTTGTTCTAAACGTTGGGTGATGAGGGACAATGGTTCTGATGGAAGGAAGAATAATGGAGGAAGGAAATAAGGAAGGGCCTAGAAAGTTGGTTACCGTCGCTCCGAGTTCGGCAGGTGTCTAACTGCTCACTCTCATGCAGAATCATGTTTTTTGGTCTTCTGAGACCTGTGCCCACCCCTCACAGAGGATCCCAAAGGCTGTTCCCTAATGCTCAGTTGGTAGAGTGCTGCTTTGCAGTCTCTGTGGTCCCGAGTTCAATTCCCAGCACTGCAAAATGGGAGAAGGACGCGGCAACCCACTCCCAAGGCAATCCTGAAACAGTCAGCCATTGAAAACCCTATGAGGGTCACTACGAGTCAGACTCGACTCTATGGCACCTAACAACAACAATGCTGCCAAGTAGACTTCCTTCCGTGTGGTATCTTAGAGCTCCTTCCATAGGTTTTAACCATTGGCAGTGCACATTCTTTATTCTGAGGTCCCTGCTGCTCTGCAGGCGCCTTGCTTGGACAGGATCTTCTGTCCCTTGAACAGAATACAACGGATCATGTCATGCTTTCTCACTTCCTTTGTTTTGACAAATTCAGAGCTCAGGACCATTTCGCTGCGGCTACTTGCTCTGACATAAAGCATCTAGCTACCCAGATGCATTCTCCACATTTCGATCTTTTCGTCTCTGCTGTGTCAATCAAACACCAGTCCATTCTGCCTCTCAGACTCTGGGGGACACGTGTGTTGTTAGTGTGGTCTTTGGAAAGCTCCTTTCCATAGGCTTGGGAGAGGGCAGGGCTTTATCACTCCCATTAGTAGTATTGTTTCTAAAGGGTTATTTTCCCATTCTCAATTTCTTCTATCTTTAGAAGTTGAAGGTTGGTGGATAATAAAAGAGGAAACACTGTTATTTTTCCTCCTAATGCTTTTTAAGCTTGTAGCGGTATCACTGTGGCATTCAATCCCATCAGATCTTGGAAGTTAAGCAGGATCTGACATAGTTAATAGTTGAATGGGAGGTCACCTGGGGACACCAGGTGCTGTAGGCTTGGGGGAAGGACCCAGCAACCCACTCCCAAAAATCAATCTGCCATTGAAAACCCTATGAACAGTAGAGAAGCACTGACAATAGTGTTTTGCCTGTTATACATAGAGTGGCCGTGGCACCTAACAACGAAAATGCTTTTAACAAGTCTCATATGATAGTCTCACATAAGATCTAGGTGCAGAATGTTGTTGTTGTTAGGTGCCGTCGAGTCAGTATCCGACTCATAGCGGCCCTCATAGGGTTTTCAATGGTTGCCTGTTTCAGGATTGCCTTGGGAGTGGATTGCCAGGCCCTTCTCCCATTTTTGCAATACTGGGAATTGAACTCAGGACCTCAGAGACTGCAGCGCAGTGCTGTACCAACTGAGCTAAATCCCAGCCCAGGTGCAGAATATCTAGTGCTTATTAAAAAGAGCAAATCATAAAAGCATTGGTTTTCTCATTTTGTTGTTGTTGTTGTTGTGTTGGGTGCTGTAGAGTCAGGTCTGACTCACACAGACTATATGTACAACAGAGTGAAGGACTCCCTGACACTGTGCCATGCCCAGCACTATGTCAATGCTTCTCTGCTATTACAGGGTTTTTGATGGCAGATTTGGGATTGTTTAGGGAGTAGGCTTCTAGGTTCTTCTCCTTTTTTGCAGTGTTGGGGATCAAACCTAGGGCCTCAGAGTGTGGAAAGTGTGCAACTGTAGCATCACTATAAGTCAGCCCTGACTCAATGGCACCTAACAACAAGAAGTTCTAGTTTAAAAAAAAAATCCTCGTTTTACCTTATAATAAATTCTGATAGGAGTGGGATGTGGTGGCACAGGCCTAGAATCCCAGTGATTTGGGAAGCCAAGGCAGGAGGGTCACAAGTTAGAGATCAGAGGCAGCCTGCACAACTTAATGAGACCCTGACTGAAAAAACTAAAAGAAGGGCTAGGGGTGCAGCCAAGTGGTAGAATATTTCCAAAGTATGTGTGAGGTCCTGGGTTCAACCCCCAAGTACTACAAAATTAATTAATTAATTAATTAATAAATAGGACAAACCCTGGTATAGTAATTTCTCCCCCACTTTGTAGAAAAAACAAAATAACAAGAAGGCAAAATAGGCAGGCACAAGGTCAACCCAGCTCTGACTCACAGACCTGTGCTTGCCTCCTGCACTGAGTCACGCTTCCTTCTTGTCTCGTGCAGGACCTTCTTGTGCAGGACCTCGTGTTAATACCTGTACATGCATCTGTGTTTCTTGTCTGTCACTCGAGTGTTGTCTGGCGCATATGCTCCAGAACAACGTTTTAAAATGCGTACTAGTTAGAAGAAAAACTGGGGCTATGACAAAGGACCCTTTATTTGTGGTTTAGGAATTATTCTGCTGGGTCACACAGGCTTGATGGTCCTTTACATAGAAGGAAAATCCTTTAGTATCCACCCGTCTCACTTCACTCTCAGATGTGGTTTTCATTTCAAGGTTTACTGAGTTGATATGGACATGGTAGGATATGTTTAAATTCATGGGTTCTCAGTGCTTTTGTTCATTATACAGTTTGAGATCCCACACAGACACCTCCTTGGATGACCCCTAAGTGGCTCCATAGGGCTGGAGATACATGAGTTGGGACCCCAAGGGCTGGTGTTGGATCTACATTTGTCCACATGACAGAGCTTAGAGACACAACATTGAATCTAAGGAGATCTAACTCATTATGTCTAAAGGCCGTAAGTAGATTGGATGGATGTAGGGACTAAAAGAAAACTAAATAAAGATTCTTTCTCCTTGGAAACACTTAGATAAAGCAAAGTATGGAATCAACCTCAGGGGAACTCTAATGTCTAAGAAAGGCCCAGATTGAGAAAGGCCCAGTCTCTGGACCTTTCACTGGCCAACCATCATTAGAGAACAGAAAGACATTTTGCTTTGGTTTGAGGGTGTTAAGGTGAAGCCAGTGATAATTTTCTAAATATTCATCTCATCTCTTACAAAAAGATAGAGTTTCAAAATAATTTGATTTTCCCAAATAGAATTTTATTGATCAGATGGTATCTCAGCTCAGTCTTCAGGGAGATTTCACAGATGTCATCAAGGTTTGATTTAGAATAAATTGTGATCACACTGAGGGCCATCTTGAGACTCTAGTCACCTTGCATGTCTCATTTTGGTTAAATCAAATATAGGAGACATGGCAGGGTTGCCAATATTTTCTATATTTTCACACATACTTCCACTTGAGGCTGGACCACAGATACCAAAAATCAGATACTAGACATAGTACTTGTCAGACATCTATTTCCACATACAGAAGAAGCTTCAAAGAAGCCAATATTGGGGGCTGGGTGCCATGACACATGCCTGTAATCCCAATGACTCAGGAGGCGGAGGCAGGAGGATCAAAAGCTCAAAGCCAGAGGCAGCCTATGCAATTTAGTGAAAACCTGTCTCAAAATTAAAAAAATAAAAAATGGTCTAAGGGTGCAGCTCAGTGATAGAGTACCTGCCTAGCATACACAAATACCCCCCCACACACACACACCAGTACCCACTACCACCAAAAAATAAATAAAAAGCAAAGTAGGAAGAGAACATTAACAATTCTCAGGTTAGGATGGCTCTGCTCAAGACCTGCGCTTAGCTTATCTTGGTGGAATCATTTACAAAAGAGAAACAAAAGATTGAGGATGCCCTCTCAAATTGAGTTGCTGGGTAGGAAATAATGATATTTTTAGATTAAGATTTCTTTATTGTAAAATGCGTGCGTGTGTGTGTGTGTGTGTGTGTGTGTGTGTGTGTGTGTGTGTGTAGGGGTTGTGAATATTAAGAGATATAGTGGTGGAAGAAAATCTTTGGCCTGAGAATAAAATCTAATTTCCAGAATTTAATTTGCTCTCAACTCAACCTGTGATCTTGGAACAATCTTTTTCCCATTTTGAACATCTATTTTATCTCCGCAATGAATGGCTCCTGTGACTGGATTCCTACGATCCCTTCCAATTCCAAAGCCCTGAGTGAAGAGCTGAGAGTAAAAACAAGTTGAATGTATATACAAACACCACAACTGGTTTAGAGATCCTGGTGGTTTTCTGAATTCCTAACTTGCATTTAAGTACAAAAAATAAGATGTTTTGGCCATTACCACTCTCATTTGAGACCATACTACAGAAAACAGTTCGATGTGGAGAGAAATGTTGGTGTTTGAAGTTATTTTAAAAATAGTTGGGAAATCATATCCTCATGTCAAAAATGTCCCAAAAATTGATAGCTATTTTTTTACTTATAAATGTTGGTGGGTACAGAGTAACAAGTCATCTGCTACATCCATTATGCAACTAGTAAATCAGTTTTTTTACACATTCATCACCTTACATATTTTAAAGAACATTATGAACTAAAGAAGGAAAAAGTGGAAATTTTAATTAACATGCAATGAGAATTATATGCAATCATGGGTTATATACTCATTAATTCTTTTTCCTTTCCCCCTTTTTCATATATTCATATAGTTGCATCTTATATTTTGTGTTTTTCTTCTCCCTCTGTACCCCTCTGCATTGTTCTAACTCCCCACCCAACCTCTGCTCCAACCTGCTGATCCATTCCCCACTCTTATCGGGTCCATGTGCATTTTCCGTTCTTAGATAAGTATGATTGTTCATTCTACATATCTCTATATGTAATTTTTCTCCTTTAAGTATGATTTAGATTCCACATATGAGCGAGAACATATAGTATTTCTCTTTTTGCGTCTGGATTAATTCACTTAAAATTGTCTTCTCCAATTTCATCCATTTGCTTGAAATGTCATAGTTTCATTCTTCTTTACTACTGAGTAATATTCCATTGTGTATATATACCACTGTTTTTCAATATACTCCTCTGTTGATGGACATCTTGGATGATTCCATGCCCTTGCAATTGTGAAAATTACAATTGCGTTAAATATGGAAGTGCAGGTGTCCTTGTGGTATGATGACTTATCTTCCTTTGGGCATATTCTCAGGACCAGTATAGGTGGGGCATATGATAGTTTTGTTCTTAGTTTACTAATGTGCAATTATATTGATTTCTAAAGTGGCTGAACTAATTTATACTCCCATCAACATTGTAAAAGAGTTCCTTTTTCTCCACATCCTCACCAACATTTGTTATTTGTTTTTTTAATCTTGGCCATTCTTACTGGAGTGAGATGGAATCTCATTGATGTTGTGTTTTGCAATTCTCTAATGTCTAGGGATATTTAGCATTTTTTCATGTATTTATTGGTCATTTGTATTTCTTGATGACTGTCTGCTCAGTTCCATTGTCCACTTATTTACTGGGTTATTTGTTATTTCTGTGTTTGATTTCTTAAGTTCTTTGTATATTCTAGAAATTAATCCTCTGCTATGTGTGTAGGAGGCAAAGATGTCTCCCATTCTGTGGGCTCTCCCTTCACTCTGTTGTTTCCTTTGATTTACAGAAGCTTTTTAGTTTTTATGTAATTCCATTTGTTGGTTCTTTTTGTAGTTTCCTGAGCAATTGGAGACTTGTTGAGGAAGTACTTACTTATGCTTATGTGTTGGAGTATGGTTCATTTTCCTATCTTCTAGTAGTTTTAAGGTTTCCATTATTATGTGAAGGTCACTGATCCACTTTGAGTTGACTCTCATACAGATTGAGAAATATGGGTCTACTTTCATTCTTTTGCATGTGGAAATCTAATTTTCCTAGCACCATTTGTTGAAGATGCTATCATTTCTCCAATATACATCTTTAGCCCCTTTGTCAAAGATGAGGTAGCTGTAGTTATGTGAGTGTACCTCTGGGTCTTCAATTCTGTTCCATTGATTTTCATGCATAATTTTGTGCTAGTACCAAGCTGATTTTGCCATTATGACCCTGTAATATAGATTGAAATCATGTATTGAGATACCTCCTGCATTATTTTTGCTGCTTAGGAATTTTTGTTGTTGCTGTTGTTGTTTTGGTTTTCGGCTATACATGGTCTTTTGTGCTTCCATGCAAATTTTCAGATGGTTTTTCTATGTCTGCAAAGTATGTCATTAGAATTTAGAAGGGGATTGCATTGAGTTTATAAATCACTTTTGTAGTATAGCCATTTTCACAATATTAATTCTTCTGATCTATAAGCAAGGCAGGTCCTTCTATCTTGTAGTATCTTCTGCTATTTCTTTCTTTAATGTTTTGAAGTTTACATTTTAGAGGTCTTTAGGGTCTTTAGTAAGAATAATTCCTAAATATTTTAATTTTTGGTGGGCTATTGTCAATGGAATTATTGATTTGATTTCATTCTCTTCCTGTTCACTGTTGATGTAAAGGAGTGCTACTGATTTAGTTAGAATTAGTGTTAAATTTGTATCCTGCTACTTTGTTGAAGGAGCTAATTACATCTAAGAGTTTTCTACTGTAGTTTTTAGGGTCTTTTAGGTATAGGATTATGTCATCTGTGAATAGAGATATTTTGAGCTCTTCTTTCCCAATTTGTATTTCTTTTATTTCTTTGTCTTGCCTAATTGCTCTGCCTAGGACTACTATATATTTGTAAAAGGAATAGTCAACCAGGAAGACATAATGTTACTTAATATTTGTACATCAAACATGTTGTTGTTGTTGTTAGGAACCATGGAGTCAGGTTCAACTCATAGTGATGCTCACAGGGTTTTCAGTGGCTGATTGATTTGGCATTGTTTCAAAAGTGGGCAGCCATGTCATTCTCCTGTTATTTTGGGGTGCTGAGGTCAAATCCAAGGCCTCAGAGTGATGCACCAAACATAGGAGCTCCTAACTTCATAAAACAAAACTTACTGGCAATAAAGGAACATAAAAGTCCAGAAATAATTATTGTGGGATACCTCAACCCTCCACTCTCTGCAAGAGACAGGTGATCAAACCAAAAAATGAGGAGGAAAATGATGGACTTGAATAATACCATAGATCAAGTGGACCTAAGAGATGTTTACTGAATATTACATCCTTCAGAGGTGGAAAACACATTCTTATTAGCACCACATGGGACTTTTTCAAAAACAAAATACATATTAGTCCACAAAAATGGCCTCAACAAATAAAAATATATTGAAATAAATCCCTATACCTTAATCAAATCATAATGTAATAAAACTAGAACTCAAAAGAGAGAAAAACTACAGAAATTTTATATTTACATGGATGTTAAACAACACACTTCTGAATGACCAACAGGTCATTGAAGAAATCAGAAAGGAAATTAAAAAGCCTCTTCAATTGAATGATGATGAAAACACAACCTACCAGAATCTCTGGTATCAGTAAAGGCAGTTCTAAGAGGGAAATTAATACCCACAAATGCCTTCATCAATAAAATAGGGAAGGCCCAATTAAATAACCTAATGATACACCTCAAGGCACTAGAAAGCCAACAACAGAGCAGCCCCAAAAGGAGTACACAGAAGGAAATAACTAATATCAAGACAGTGATGAACAAAATAGAACCTAAAGAATAATACAACAAAATCAAGAGCTGGTTTATCAAAAAGATTAACAAAATTGATACTCTCTTAGCAAGACTCACCAGAAACAAAAGAGAGAAGAGGCCCAAATTAAAAAAAAAAAAATCAGAGGTGATAAAGGGGACCCAATGATGGATACCAATGAAATACAGGAGATCATCAGAGACTCCTTTAAGAAACTGTACTCCTCAAAAAATTAAAATGCAAAAGAAATGGATAAATTCCTCAACACTTAATTTATCAAAACTAAACCTTAAGGACATAAGCAAATTAAACAGACCTATTTCAGTCAATGAGGTAGAGGCAGGGAAAAAAAAAAAAAAAAAAAAAAAACCTTCCCAGCAAAGAAAATCCAGGTCCTGACAGGTTCACAGCTGAATTCTCTTGAATCTTTAAAGAATCATTACCTATTCCTCAATTTTTTTCATAAAATAGAAAAAAATGTATACTTCCAAATTCATTCTGCAATGCCAGTATCACCCTAATACCAAAACCAGATAAGGATACTACAAAGAAAGAACATAGACCAATTTCCATGATGAACACTGATGCAAAAATCTGCAATAAAATTCTTATAAACTGAATACAGCAACACGTAAAAAGACCTCATATATATGGTCAGGTAGGCTTCATTCCACAGATGCAAGACTGGTTCTACATATATAAAGCAATCAATCTAATACCACATATCAAGAGACTTGCAAACAGAAATCACATGATCATCTCAATTGATTCTGAGAACCCTTTGACAAAGTTCAATATTCTTTCATGATAAAAATCCTGAAGAATTTGGGCACCAAAGAACTTTTCTCAACATCATAAAGGCTAGACATGAACATACTCGTAGCCAATATCATGTTAAGTGGGGAAAATGAAAAGCATTCCCTCTAAGGTCAGGAAAAAGTCAAAGGTGTTCACTCTTTCTCCTCTTATTCAATATCATGATTGAAGTCTGATCAGTGAATTGTAACTTTTTCATATTCTTAAAAACATTATCTGGTTTTCAATGTATTGGAAAATTAGTAATATGCTCCCATTGATAGCCATAAACTCTTATGAGCATTTTTTTGTAGAACTAATGTTGTAATGTTGATAGTATGTAGTTTTCCAAGTAAATGTACAGCTTTCCTTAACATATTAAAAATACATTTTGGGAGGATAAGGGTGAAGCTCAGTGGTAGAGCACTTGTCTATCATATGTGATGCCTTGGGTTTGATCTCAGCAAAACACACACACACACACACACACACACACACACACAAATAGATTTGTGGAACTAAAGGAGAACTTTTATTTTGATTGCTATGGGGATAAACAAGGATATTCAAGGGATGCTCTGTTTTATTCCTCTATTTATATCTACAGTTTATAATTCTCTTGAATATATATATATTATATATATCCCTTGTGCGTATGTGTATATGTATGTACATGTATGTATGTGTGTGTATATGTGTGTGTGTGTGTGTATTTATATATCCCCCACATGTCTGTCATCTTGTTGTACTGTGGGGGGTTTCATGTTGCTGTGATGCTAAAACCTATGTCGCCAGTATCTCAGATACCAGCAGGGCCACTCATGGTTGACAGGTTTCAGCTGAGCATCCTGACTAAGACAGACTAGGGTGGAGGACCAGCAGCCTTGAAACAATTAACCATCTTGAAACAATTAACCATTGAAACCCTATAAATAGCAGAGAAACACTGTCAAATCTATGGCACTGTGTTAGTGTTTCATTCTGTTACACATAGGATCACTATGAATTAGATACTACTTGATGGCACCTAACAAAAATGTGTGTGTGTCTGTGGATGTGTGTATGAAACATGTCATATTCTTAAAACAATTGATTAATAACATAAGATACACGGTACATTTTACTCAAAAGTGCCCATTTTGGATTTGTTTATTGGTGGAACTTAGTGTTTCTGGTCCATAATCATCATAAACAAAATGGTAATTTATTAGAGAGAGATGGGCTCAGGGATAGATGAAATAAAGTGTATATATGACATTCTCACTGGTTCTTACCCTAACACCAAAAATTATGAGATAAATCGGGGGGACTGACCCCTTCCTGGGACACTAGAAAGATATTAAGCATCATTAAAAGGACTATTTAATACTTTGAAAATAAACATTGATGTTATTTAATAATAAGGAGTTTTTAAGGAGAACTTCTGATAAATATCCTCCTATAAATTCCACAAATATTAGGGATGGGGTGATGTGACTCCCTAATTGGCAGCTATTGCACTCTTCCTTGCTACCCTGGCTGGCTGGGTAAAGGACTCTCAGTCAAGGAGCCAACCAAACCACTCTTATACCAGCAACAGCCATTTTGAACACTTCATAGAAACCATGTGACAATTGTAGCTGCCCCGCAACTCTAGCTCCTAAAGGTGCAGCCCCCCAGCCATGAATGACTATTTTAAGCAACTTGCAGTTTGCACTGTACTTTTTGCCATTGCAAATCCTGGTGAACTCAAGATGACCTTGCAAACACTTCCACCCAAACCAGAGGGTGAATACTTCCCCTAGTGGCTTAACAGAGAGACTGCTGTGATTGGTGCAAAAGAAGAAATGCTGTGAGTGATATAAACACAAACGTTCATTTGAATAACAGGTTTTCTGTGATCAGTGAAAAACACCCATTTTCTGGTGATATAAGAAGTCTGTTCAGCTCATTTGTTGAATGAGCTTGGAGGTACCCTCCTATGCTGTGTGCCCTGGTGTGAGAATATTATATCCCCAAAAAGGCTTCTCTCTCATGTCCTTTTGCCTACTTTTAGTAGCACAGGATGAGCTGGTAACATGAGAGAAAAAGCAAAGACAGAGGAAGGGTGGTGACAGCAGGAGAGGTGATAGCAGAGTGCCCGGAGAGCAAAGCAGTCTGCACACTCATCTGTTGAAGCTGGGCAATGTCTAGCTGTCTGGGTGTAAGCAACATAAGCACAATATGAGAACCATTGATCAACAGAAGTGAAGCAACACAAGACTTCAGATGATTGGCTGGAGCAGAATGTGGGAACCACAAAACTGACTGGAGTGAAGAGTGAGCACCGTAAAACTCTGGTGATTGGCAGGAGCACAGACAGCCAGGAACTATATGGATTCAACCATCAGTCAGAGTGAAGCCGAGAATGACACAGTTCTCTCAGCACAAGCTGGGTAAGGGCTGCAAGAATGCTGTGGTTTAAAGAGGCTGAGCTGAAGTGATTGATAGCTGAATGTTAAAAGTGGCAAGGCAGCCGGCTACATTGACAGCTGCAAGAAAAGCAAGGCAACAAGACCAGCAGCCAGGAGTAGCAGAAACAGCAGCATTAGCAGAAGAGCTGCAACGGCTGCTTCTTAAACATTGGTGACAGCAGCCATAGCAATACAAGGTAACAAAATAGTTTAAGAAAAGTGACCAGGGGAGGAGGAAGAGGGACAGCAGAAGTAAAGAGAGGGCAAGAAAGGACAGAGAGATGAGGCTGAAGAAGGGTAGAAGACCGTAAAGAGCTCAACAAGAGAAATTATTGGCCCTGTTGGCTATGAGTTCCATAGAGCATTCAAGACTTTAGGACCATGGGTCTCAGATGCCTTAGGCCTGGGAACTATAACACTGGCCACTGTCAAGGGCTGAGAATCCCAATACCTAGGTCCACTGAAAAGCTACAAGGCCAATTGTTGTCAAAGGCTTAGGATTCCCCATCTCCTTAGCCTACATAAGAACTGTAACACTAACAGATTCAGGATTTTTGACCTTCTCAGCCTCCTCAGAGCTGTAACACTAGAGGGTGCTGCTTGCTGCTCTGCCTCCTGATTATCTACTGTTGCCACTCATTGCTGTCAAAAGTCATAGACCATCATTTGAATGGTTTCCCCTTGCCTACTCACAGACAGATCTTTGGGGACAATAACAGCAAATTCATCAACCTGAGCCCCGGGGACAGTCTTTACTCTTCCTGTCATCTACTCACATTCCTTCAGGGAGGAAGCATTTGCCCCTCTCACCTTGGCCAATTCTAACTGAAAGTGTCCATGTTAGGCCGGGTGTGGTGGCGCATACCTGTAATCCCAGCGGCTCTGGAGGCAGGGGCAGGAGGAGAATCACAAGTTTGAGACTAGAGGCAGTCTGCACAATTTAGTGAGACCCTGTCTCCAAAAGTAAAAAAAAAAAAAAAAAAAAGGGCTGGGGATGCCGCTCAGCGGTATATCACTTGCAAAGCATGCAAGTGCGAGGCCCTGGGTTCAACCCTCAATACGGCAAAAAAGAAATTGCCCATCTTTACACTTTTAAGA
This sequence comes from Pedetes capensis, assembly GCA_007922755.1. Taxonomy (NCBI): domain Eukaryota; kingdom Metazoa; phylum Chordata; class Mammalia; order Rodentia; family Pedetidae; genus Pedetes; species Pedetes capensis. The sequence goes on from VMDO01019619.1 coordinate 27,401, forward strand.
GTAAACATAGTAATGTGAAATAGAAATGATAAGCTGCACTGTTTTTCAGACTTATTTTGAGGCTGAATTTAGGCAACTGAGAGAATTCAGTGGTGTGTATAGGAAAACACACAAATGTAAGAAAGGATTGAATGTTTGAAATGAATTTAGTACAGCCATGAGCTTGTCTTACTGCTTAAACTCCCTTGGGGGCATTTTGCTATTAACTCCATCATGTTTTGTTAGAGGGACTTCAATTGATTTAGCCATTCTGACTAACTCCTAATGTGAGGCAAGGCCAGGAAGGAAATGTCACCCACAACAGCAGTGTGTTTGCATGAGTAAGGAGGAAAAGTTAGGAAAACTTCCTTTCCTGTGTGCTTCAATGGCCATGTTTGTTTCAGGGCAGTGTATAAGACATTTGAAATACTTGATCAATTTTTAAATATTCTAAAGCTTGAACAATAGCTGCTGAAGGGATAGTCTGTGAGGATGTTTACACACTTGATTCCTTCTAATGGCCACACCCTCCTTCCTCTAGCTGTCTTACTTAAAGTATTTTCTTGGTGAGGTAAGGACAATGGTTTCCTTCTTGTTTTCTCCTGAGTCTGTCTTGGAGACACTTTGTATGCCCTTGTTCACCACTATTTTTACTTCTTTCTGTCATTCTCTTTTAAGGAAGGCCATCTCACATCAGGTGGCATGACCTGGCTGTATGCCAGGGATGTGGGGACAGGGATAGGGAAAAATTAGGCCAGTAGGATTGGGGGCATCATTTTCAAGAAAACTTTGGGTTTAATTTTACAAATTATAGCCTTCTTTTTCTTGTTATTTAAAATGTTCATAATGTAAAACTTGAAGAATTGTTGAGCCAC
>VMDO01019619.1:28354-39449 GCA_007922755.1 Pedetes capensis
TAGGTGCCGTCGAGTCGGTATCCGACTCATAGCGACCCTCTGTACAACAGGGGAAACACTATTGTCAGTGCTTCTCTGCTGTTCATAGGGTTTTCAATGGCAGATTGATTTTTGGGAGGGGGTTGCCAGGTCCTTCTCCCAAGCCTACAGCTTCTGGTGTTCCCAGGCGGTCTCCCATCCAGGTACTAACCATGCCTGAACCTGCTTAGCTTCTGAGATCTGATGGGATCGGATGCCACAGGGCTACCACTGCAGGCTAAGCCACAATATATAAGGTGTGTATTGCAGAACACCTCAGGCAATTTGAGGACAAGAATCCCTATTTGGTGGTTTAATAGTATGTAATATTCGAGTATAATAGTATGGTGTTTAAACCAGCATCTCTCTTTCTTCTTGTTTCCCTTTTATTTTCTTTCTTTTTTCTATTGTTATTATTATTATTATTGCAGTAGTGGGTGGTTGAACCCCAGGGCCTTGCACATGCTTTGCAAGTTCTCTACCACTGAGCTGCATCACCAGCCCACTTGTTTTTTCTTTTTTAATGCTGAGACAGAGTCTCTCTAAGTTGCACATGTTGCCTCTGGTCTTGATCTTGGGATCCTTCTACCTCAGGCTCCTGAATAGCTGGGTTTAGAGGCCTGTGCCATGGTGCTGAACTCCTCTTCTTGATCTAATTCTGGTACCATCTGGGGCAAAAGAGAGTATACCTAATTCTCTTTGTTGTGGTAACCTTTTAAATCTCACAGGGCAGCCATTTATCAAACTGTTCCATTTTGGAATATCATTAAACAAAGGAAAATAAGGGCAAAAATAGAATAAAACAAAATGGTCATGCCATCCCTCAATGAGAAAATAACCTGCACTTCTCTACTGAGTTTCTTTTGATTTTGATTGTTCTGTGAGTATTTGGGAATAGACTTGATAATAACTAGATAATTATAATTAAATAATTATCATTTTGCCTGAACCAGGAGATCCCAAACATGTGCTGGGCACATCAGGAGGAAGATCCAGTAAGGCAGGCTTCCTGCAGAAGGAAGCTTCTCCACTGCAATGTTATAACAGTAATGTACACACAGGTCCTCACGGGTGATTTGAAACAGTGGTCCTCAATGTTTTGGCATCAGGGACCAATTTCATGAAGGAAAACTTTCCATGGATGAGGGAGGGGCTGAATTCAGGATGGTTCAAACGCATTACATTAATTCTGTAAATATAGATGAAGTTCCACTCCCTCACCTGCCACTTATACCCATATGGATCGGTGGCCTGGAGAGTGAAGTCCCCTGCTTTAAAAAATATCTCAGGCCCTTGGAAAATCTGTTTCATTCATTTCAGTCAAGTATACACTATTGCTTTTTTAGTGTTATCATAAATCTTTATATTTTTCACTTCTGCATTAGATGTGTGCATTGCATGTTTTTTTGATATGAAACAATAGAATTTGGCTCCTCCAAGCAGAAAGAATGCTAAGTTTGTTATATGTGGTCATCATGTTGGGATTCCTTTATTATTTTTAGTGTAGTTGTTTTGATCTGAATTAATGAATAATGAATACCTGACACATATGAAATTTTGCGAGTATTTCAGAAATACAGACTTTTCCGAATTCTTATTTTCAAGAGAATATGTCTGATTCTTCTTTTGATAATTGATAAAGGCAGCATTTCTACTCATTGCAGCCTTTTCAGGGGATCTGTGTTTAGCAACTATTTTCCTAAGTTGTCTGTAAGCTTACAAATCATTGACTATTGTTATATGTACATAATCATTTCGTACTTGGGTGGGATAGTTTTTCAGGCATGAATAAAAGCCTCTGTTTAAGTACCTAACTTGGTTTAAGAGGCTCAGAAAGAAAAATGGTAAAGAATAACAACAGGAAAATTAGAATAAAGCAACATATACAAACTCACATACACAAATACTCTCACTGCACAAAAAGGTATTTGAACATGTAGTCTCACACTATAAATACTGTTTAATCACTTACTTTATAATGACATATTGGCAAGGTAAACTGATTGACAAATTTCCAACTTAACATATTATGCCTATATGAAAAAAAAAAAGCATCTGTTTAGGAGAGTGAGCCTGTGCATGGTATCAGGACTGACAATATAGCAAACTCTCCAGCATTCCAGTGATGTGGAAGGAATGCTGAGCTGGAAGCCTTGGGTTGGAAAATCAAGTTTGCCATTAACCAGCTGTGACCTTAGGCATGCTACTTCATGCCACCAAGCCTCAGGACTGCCATTTGCAAACTGAAGTGGTGCTATTGGTGCTTTCCTAGACCCCTCACGTGCCTTCCACTCTTCTTTCCTCACCTTCTGGCTGGTTTGCTTTCACTGCCTGGTGGTACCTGGACTTTCTTCACAGGAGCGTCTTTGGAGTCCAGGAACCTCATGCTTCACTTTCACTTCCAGAGAGCCAGGGTGCCCCAGAGTTCATTTGATCAATTTGGAATATTCATCCTTTCCATACTTGTTACAGTGCTTTAAAGACTGCCCTAACTCAGTTCACCTGATGGGACTAACGTCTTCAGTCTACATATCAGTGTTTGCCTAAGTGGGTAGATTTGGCAACCTGAGGTCCAGATACAAGTGAAAAAAAATTGCCATTTCACTTTATAATGTTTGCTTCTGTTGTCATAGCAGTATCTCGTGGCAGGAAGGAATTATTTTGCATATTTAAACGAGGAAGTATAACTCAGAAAGTACTCATCACTTGTCTGTCTACCTAAAGGACTTGGTTCTATCATTGGAAGTCAAGTTTCTGAGGTCTGAACTCACCATCATCTACACTGCTGACAAGTCTCTAGGTGAATATTTTCCTCAAAACATCTTGATTTCCTGGTTTACCTATCTTGCTGCAGTACTTCCACTGTAGTCTTAATATCATGTTTCATTTCCTTTTTTTTTTTTTCCGTACTGGGGGTTGAACCCATGGCCTTATGCTTGCATGCTTTGCAAGTGCTGGACCACTGAGCTGCTGCACCCCCACCTCAATTTTTTTTTTTTTTTTTTTACTTTTTGAGACAGGGTCTCACTAAATTATGCAGACTGCCTCTGGTCTTGAACTTGCGATCTTCCTGTCTCCACCTCTAGAGTTGCTGGGATTACAGGCGTGTGCCACTGCGCCAGGCTCATGTTTAATTTCTGAGAAATGTTTCAAGTATCAGCTGAGGTACTGTTAATGACCTGGGGAACACACTAAATTCATGCTGTTGTTAGGTGCGGTCCAGTCAGTGTCTGACTCATAGTGACCCTGTACACAACAGGCGAAATGCTATTGTCAGTGCTCTCTGCTGTTCATAGGGTTTTGGATGGTGGATTGATTTTTGGGAGTGGGTTGCTGGGTCCATCTGCCAAGTCTACAGCACCTGGTGTTCCTGGCGGTCTCCCATCCAGGTTCTAACCAGGCCTGACCCTGCTTAGCTTCTGAGATCTGAAGGGGTCGGACGCCACCGTGCTAGGGCTACAGGCGAGATGCTAAATTAATAGGGTGCATTAATGAAAAAATGAAAGTTGAAATGATACTGAATAAAATCTCTACTCAAGTTCTTCTAAAATGGTAACATACGTAATGTAAGGAACACAGGAACCATAGTTTTACTGTTTTAGTGTTTTGATTGAGATTCATTCATTCTCTTTTAAAGAAGGCATTTGTCATTCTCTTTCTTAACACATCCTTTACGATTTTGATTGCTTTCCAAATTTGGATACTGCACATCAGCTTTTCTCAAGAAATAGTGTGTGATACCTTTAAGGAGGCAATTGCAAAATTCAAGAAATTCATAAGGAAAGAGTGGGAGCAAGTCAATTAAGGTTTAAGGAAACCTTTATTTTAAATGGAGTCTCACAGCAGGAATAAAGCACTCAGGAGTTGAATTTCCTGCAAAGCAGCAAAATGCAGTCTTCTCAAACTGAAAAGAAGAAAAGTCACTCTTAGAGTCACCTGGACATCATTGTCTAACAGGTAATTAGCACCTTTCCTCTTGTGATTGACAGCTGACTGAAGTTTTAAATCTGCCTAGGTGCTAAGAAAAAGATTGTTGTTGTTGTTAGGTGCCATGGAGTTGGCATCCAACTCATAGTGACCCTACACACAACAGGGGAATCACTATTGTCAGTGCTTCTCTGCTGTTCATAGGGTTTTCAATGGCAGAGTGATTTTGGGGAGTGGGGAGTGTGTTGCTGGGTCCGTCTTCCAAGCCTACAGCACCTGGTGTTCCCAGGAGGTCTCTGATCCAGGTACTAACCAGGCTGGACCCTGATTAGCTTCTGAGGTCTGACAGGATCGGATGCCACAGGGCTATGGGTGCAGGATAAGAAAAAGATAAAGCCTTTTAAAACACTAGCTCTCCTCTGAGGGTAGGAATGGATCCCTGGGAAGCTGTGTTCAAATGCAGAGTCACAGGCCCACTCTCTGCCAGTTCCGCTTTCTCTCCTCAGGAGTATAGCCCAGGCATCTGCATTTGTAATTTTTATTTCCTTGTTCCTCACATGGAGAAACAGAGCTGGTGAAATATTATTTTAATATAGGCCAGTATGTGTAACAAAGGAGCCTTCTGATGTTTTATTTTGTTTCTTTTGGTCTTAATATCTTCTAATAACATTATTTATTTATTTACGTCCTGGATGGTGTTGAACCCAGGGATGTGCACATGCTAGGCTAATTCTCTGCCACAGAGCTGCATCCTCAGCCACTCTTTTCTTATTTTGAAACAAGGTATTGCTAAATTCCACAGCTGCCTCAGGCCTTGAGCTTGTGATCCACTTGCCTCTGCATTTCCAGTCACTGGCAATTGGCACCTTGTTGATGGTTTTATGTGCTGTCGAGTCATGTCTGACTCATATCAACCCTCACAGGATTTCTAGTGGCTGACTGTTTTGGGATTGCCTCAGGAGTGGATTGCCACATCCTTCTCCCATTTTTGTGCTGCTGGGATTTGAACTCAGGACCTCAGAGACTGCAGAGCAGCACTCTACCAACTGAGCTAAATCCCAGCCCCAACTGGCACCTTACCCAGTGTCTTATATAAATTTTTACCCAAGAAAATAGGTTAAGACTGAGAATGAATGTGCCTGTGATGAGAAGACCTAATTATTCTTTTCCTGAGGAACAGTTAAAATAAATGAAGATACATAGAGAAGAAAAAAATCTGACTATGTGCTACATGTCACCAGTCTGTTTAGATAAATTCCTCCTGGAGGAAGATTAGGTTTTTTTTTTTTTTTGGTCAGTGTATATTTGAGAGAACAATTGAAATTCAATGACTAGAAGTAATGAGTGGACTTCTCACATACATAGATTTCAAATAGTAGAGTTCTTTCAGCTGGATTGCCACAAATAAAGTGTGTTCCAAATTCCCAGTGTGTTGTATACAATTATATATGTGTAAAAGAAATCTATAGACTATTTTCCTGAGAGTTTTGGGATAATACACAGTTTAATAACATATTTTTAAAACTTAAATGATGGATACTATTTTGGTAGGAAATAACACACTTTAAACAAATAAACAACTGCCAAGATTAAGTTGTACAAAACTCTTAAGTAATTCTTGTTCCCGCACTACATATACCAGGTTCAGCAAGAATGTGCTCCTTCCCCAAATAAGAGAATAAAGTCCTTTCCACTCAGATCTACACTCCTTCTTCATAGGATGTTTTCCTTTTCTTCTTTATAATTGTGTCCTTTTGTAAATTCATGGAGTCACGATTGCAGAAATGCAACAAGGACACGCAAAAATGTGATAATGTGATAGTGCAATACAACTTAAATTAATAATTAGATATCACTCATATCCATCAAAATGGAATCATTTGCATGAATTAAAATATTTATATTTGTTGAAGATGTAGAGAAATAGCACCCTAACACCTGCTGATGTGAATATGTATTGTTGCATCTTTTATCATTAAGCAAACTTAAATATACTGCTACAATTGGAAGTGCGTATAATCTTTTGTACAGCAATATTTTATTCCTGGAAATGTATCTTACAAAAACCAAAGTATCAGTAAGTGCAGATTTATATACAAGATATTTTTGTGTTATTATTTGTATCAAACAATGTTAGGGAAATACATATCAATGAATACTTGCTTATACAAATTACAGTATATCAACATCCTAAAATAAAGCCATTAGAAAGAATGGATTAGAATTGTATCTGTTTACTTTGAAGAATGTTTATCAGGTATTGAGAAAGGCAAGATGAATAAAAATATGTATAATGTGTTTTAATTGTGCAAATTACCATTCAAATTTTTCCACATATTTTTAGATTTCTTTTTATCTGTTTCCATATGTATATATCCATGTGTATTGGTATATCAAAACATGAAGGTAAGTATGGAAGATGTTAGTATGCTTTACTTAAATGGGTGGTGACCTGGTTGGGGATACAGAGGAATGAAGAAAGAGTGGGCAAATTAAAAATCAAAATAAATGCAAATCTCTATTAAGCAATGGTATGTGTCCTATGATTCCATATTTGTGTACTATATACAATTATATGTATGCAAAGGAAATGTATAAACTGTATTCCTGAGAGTTTGGGAAAAATACTATATGCATATTTTAATAGCATAGTTTAAAAAACAAAATGATGGATATTATTTGGGTAAAAAAGAAAGTAAATGATAAAGCTGGATTCAGCTCGTTGGCGCTTTTACTTGCCTATTTATTTACTTACTCATTTCAGCTCTGACTTAATGCAACTTGCAATGAAAAATGTCATATAACCTGAAAATAATTGAGGAAATTACAAGATGGGGACTTGAGATGCATTTTCGCAGCTATGTTTTATAAACAATAACAAAAAGAACTCAGCACTGGGTATCTGACAAGCCACTCATGACTGAAGGGTTTATGCATCCAAGCAGAGCGTCATCAGTGTTCGTATCGAGTTGGCTCCCTGATGAATTTGCCTCATTTATCTCTATGACAGAGCAGTGATTTCTCTCACTTGGGCAAACATTAAGGCATTGTTTAGAATTGTCAAACTCAATAAGTCAATGGTAATTTCAGGCAAGAAAACATTCTTTGTTTTAATTGAATCCCAGCATAGGATTTACAGAAAAAGGTCTACAGGATAAGAGCTTAATTGCTTCAACCTTTCCACCTTCAGTTTCATTTAACACTTGAGTGAACTATGCAGAGGAAGGAGACGCACGGCCTTAGACCCATCTAGCTCATTTTAGATCATTTACAGGTTTTCACTAAATACCACAAATTAAGGGGACTAGTGTGGGTCAGAAAATATTATTTCTGAAACTATACATGTGGATCTTGTATTTCATATATCACTAAACCTTTCAAATAATAATTATTTTTCTGGAGCTAATAGATATGAGGACATTTTTAAAGTGACACTGCCTGCAGTGATGTGGCTTTTAGGCTAAAACCTTCAGACAGAAATAAATGAACCTCTGAAGGCAGTGAGGGGGTGTGCCTACCCTTCTGAATTCCACCACTTTTCAATTACTGAGTCAGACCCGCAGGCACTCTCTCAGCAAAGAGCCTGTCTGGTTGCACTATAACCTTCTCTTGCAAAAGCTCATAACTCAACTGCAAAAGTTCTCTCAAGGTGAGAGCACTCTTCCAGCCCCAGATGTGGACTTTAAAGACATAGTACCTCAGACTTGGGTAGAGAACATTTAACTAAATGGAAAAAGGATCTTAAGTCCTCTCTGCTGAGAGGTCAGTAATACGTCACCAGGTGAGACAAATTGGATAAACATTAATTTAATACCCCAAATGTTGATTTTCATTGTAACTTTAATCTATCCTCCCTCCTCCTTTCTTGTCTTTCTCATTCCCTTCCTTCTCTCCCCTTCTTTTTCCTTTTCTGGTATTTTCCAAATATTTTTTGAGCTCCTACTGTGAGTGAGGTACTGATCTGGTTATTGAATATGTTGGTTTCCTATTACTTCTGTAACAAGTTGCCAGACATTCCATGGCCTGAAATAAACATTATTCTCTTCCAGTTTCAGAGACCAAAAATCTGAACTGAGTTTACAGACCTAAAGTGTCCCCAGGGTATGCTCCCCTGGGAGTCTCTAGGGTTAAAATCCTTTTTCTGTTTCCACTTCTAGATTCTGATGGCTGTCGATTATCCTTGGGTAGAGCGTGTGCCCTATCCTGCCATGCTCTGTTCCTGTTGTCATGTTGCTTTCCCTTGCTGTGTCAATTTCCCCTCTGCTTTTCTCTAGAGGATATCTGTGATTGTATTTAGAGTCCACGCAGATAAATCCCTAATAATCTACTGATAATGAGATCCTTACATCTACGAAATTTCCGTTTCCGCAGAAGGCAACTTTTACAAGTTTCAGGCATTAAGATCTGTGTATCTTTGTTGTTGTTACATGCTATTGAGTCAGATCTGACTCATAGTGATCCTAACTACAACAGAATAAAACACTACTCAACACTGCCATGCACATGATCTTTTTATATTTGAGCACATTGTTGCAGTCACTACATTTCTTCCCATTTTGAGTGATGCCTCTTTAGCAACTGGAAGTCCCAAGGGCTTTAATCAATTTCTGTCATTAAGGGCAACTCTACTTTGAGGAGAGTACCCTTCCCTACTTGTTTCTTGAATGTGTTCCAGCCTGGGAGCCTCCTTTTCTGGCACTATATTTGACAGCGCTTCTCTGCTATTCATAGGGTTTTCAGTGGTTAATTGTGTATCATTAGGGACCAGTACTGATGTCTCCCTAAAGTGGTCTACAAATAAGAATCATAAAATCCTGGAGAGAGGAACAGTGGAGATCTCTGAGGAGTAGAGGATGATTGGTAAAATCCAGGGTCCCTACTAGACCAGACATGGTCAGGTTGATTTGGGCTTTACCATTTTGTGACACTATGATCTGGGACAGTAGAGTAAAATGACATCAATTAATCAACATTTATCAGTAATTACTATGTTCTGTTTGCTCTCCGAAGTGATATGTATTACTCTACTTAATCCTTAAAATAATACCACTTTTATACTGTTATTATTCCCATTTTAGAAGTTGCTTCCTAGTGATCACATTTTTGTTGTGGTTAGGTGCTTTTGAGTAGGGTGCAAGTCATAGCAACTCTATGTACAAGAGATGGAGTACTGTCCAACACTGTGCCATGCCTGACACTGTGTCAGTGCTTCTTTGCTATTCATAGGGTTTTTGATGGCTGATTGTTTTGGGATTATTTTGGAAGTGGACTGTCAGGTCCTTCTCCCATTTTTTGTGGTACTGGGTATTGAAACCAGGGCCTCAGAGTACTCCGAGAGGCACTCTATCAACTGAGCTAAACTCCAGCCCCCTCAAGATCACATACAGAGCTCAGAAGGAGTAAAGCCAAGATTCAAACCCATCCGCATCCAAATCCTCCATCAATACCACTGTATTATTCTGCCTCTGTCAACTCGCTAACCACAGTGTGGTCATCTAGGAAATGGAGACAGCAATCTGGCTTGTGTTATAAGAATATGTGATTTAATAAAGGAGAAATTTAAATTTATTACTGACTTCTCTTAGACATATAATAAATATTAACTTTATAATGCCATCGTTGTCATTTTACCCTGACTTTATTGGGGGAATGAAAAGAGACTCTGAGAATTTATATAATCATCTACAGTAGCAGTATGAGCAAATACACATTAAAACCTTAAACCACTGATTCATTCAGTGCCTCAGTCCATTAGATATGACCCCCTCAGAAAGTGATTGTTATGAAAGCAACAGACCCTATCATAATAATGTAGTACAAATTAAAGACCTACTTCCCTCTTAAACTTGTATGGATCAGTCCTAGCTGTGCTTTCTAAAGGGGCACATAGAAGTCCTTTAGTCCCAGGAGCAGATGAAAGCCCACAATAGCAGCCTTGCTTCTGGAAGCAGTGTGTGCCTTTATTGCTCACTAACTGTCCCAGTCCAGGAAGAAGTCTGAATCAAGAACTCCTTTTAGGAAATTGACAGGAATCAACTCTCCATACTCTGGTAAGAGACTAGTAATGTTCCCATTATTAGAAGAAATTAGTCCCAAACTACTTCCATTTACTGGCCCTCTGTGGCCATAATCACACAATGAGGGAATTGGGTTGGAGAAATTCTAATGTGCTTTAAAGCTTAATAATTGTATTGTATTCTGAAATGTTTGATTATTAAATTTCCCATTGCTTTGGGTTTTTAGAGCAGACACTGAGACATCAACTAATAGTCTTACACTTGGTACAGTGTTAAATATTCATGTTTTGCATAAGTTGCATACCATATTCACTCAAAAGTTTGGAGGTTTTTTGTTTGTTTGATTGATTGTTTTTCAGTACTAGAGGACTAAAGTGAACCCAGGAACTCACACATACTTTGCAAGTGCTCTCCCACTGAGATGCACCCTCAGCCCCCTTTTTATGTTTTATTTTTATCTTGTGGTAGGGTCTTGCTAAGTAACATAGGCTGCATCTGGTCTACAACTTGTGGTCCTCCTGCCTTGACCTCCCGAGTCACTGGGATTGCAGACATGCTCCACTGCGCTTGGTGAGGTCTGGATTTTTCAACACGTGTTGCCTTGTGCTTATTGTCATTTTCCAGAATTCGTATTGCAATGGACATACTCAGTCTTTGTCTGGCTGCTTGCTCGAAGATCCAAGTACTCTGCAGAGTCTCTGATGACCTTATATTGACCTTGTTTGTCATAAGCTGAAGTATGTCCTTACAAACTCTTTGGTTTTAACCTATCCTGCTAATTTCCCTGAATAATAGACCAAGGGGCAAAAACAATTCCTGTTAGTGCCTGGTAAGGCATCATTTTTGTATTTTCATTGTTTTTAAATGCAAAGATAGTCTAAAGGCCTCAAAAAGAATATGTTTGTTGTGAACTTTTTCACCATGTGCTGCATTTTAAAATCAAGATAAAAAGACAGCAAAAGACTGAGCCAATGAGACCATGCAGCCCTTTTTCTTATCTTGACCTATATGTTTTCAGGTTGCATTAACTCTAAACCAAGATCAAAGAAATAATACCAACATCTCAAATAAATTGAAATTTATTATGATGTTTTATTACAACTATTATATTGTTTTGTTTTCCAGAAAATTAG